>MU401850.1:0-22302 GCA_022579005.1 Poronia punctata
CTATTTAATAAACTTAACTATTTTATAACTTAATAAAAATTTTAAATTTTATTATAAAAAAGCAATATATATACTTTTAAAGTGCTAACTTTATAATAATTAACTAATAAGTATTATGCTAACTAACTTTATAAATATTTAAATAACTTCTTACTAAAATAAAAATTTAAAAATTTAAATAAAAAAGTTATAAAGCTAATAAGTAAAAAAAAGTTTATAATTAAAAAAATATAAATATTAAAGCTATACTATAATAAACTATAATATAAAGTTAATTAAAAAAGTTAAAATACTAACAATAAATAATATTTAGCTAAAAACTTTAAAAATAGCGCAAAATTACTAGAAAAATTTTATAAACAATACTTTAAAGCAGTAAAACTTCTAATTTAACTAGCTAAATAGCTATAAGCAGCAAAAAAAAACAAGTTTAATAAACTTTACAAAAACAATAATAAAGCAATAATAAGTGCATTATAAAAAATATAATAAAAAAACGCGTAATAAAACATAATAGTTAAATATGCTTTAAAACAAGTTATTTTTTTTTAAAAAAGTAGTTATAAATTAGTTAAATAGCAATATAGCTAACTAAATAGCTTATAGCTATTACCTCTTTTAATTATAAATACTAAAGCCTACACTTATAAACAGCTATAGCCTTACTATAGCGTATGCATATAAGTTTGTATACTTTATAAGATCTTAAAAGCTTTTTCTTTTTTTTTTTACTTTAAGATTTTTATTAATAAATTAAATTACCTTTAAAAGCCTTGCTTTTTTTATAACCTAATTATAACACTAGGTATAAAATATAGTAAGTAAATAAGTAAGTAAATAAGTTTATAATAATTATATTAGCTAGTAAAAACTACTTTATTTATTAAAACTACTTTAGCTAATAAAAACTACTTTAGCTATTAAAACTATTTTATTAACTTAAAATTGTTTTTATACTTAAAAACTATATATATTTAAAGACTATTAAATTAAAAAAACAGTATATTATATAAAAATATTATTATAATTATTTTAAATTATAGTTATAATTTTAAAAACTTTTAAATAATATTAAAACTTTAAATTATTATAATAATTATTTTATATAAAAAATGCTATATAGTAATATACTTAATTAAATAAAGATTTTTTTTAAAAAAAATATATAGTGCTTAGATTAGCTACTTTTTAAACTTTATCTTTATTATTATAATTATATTTTAATTTAACTAATTAAATTATAGCTATTTCTAGCACTTTATAACATAGCCTGCTAGCTTACTTGCTAATCTTTTAAAATTCTATTTGCAAATTTAAAGCTTGTTTATTTTCCCGATTTTTTTTGCACATGTTATAAGCATACTATAAGTAGTAGTTTTAGTGGTAAGTTTGATCTACTATCTCTAGGGACCTATTATGTGGTTTGGAACTTACTTCTCCTCTTGTCTTTTCTAAGCCAAGCTACTGTACCGCGATCCACCAGGTCTGGTAAACAGTAGATTTACTGTAAATTAACTGTTAGCGGTCTATAAACGTTGGAAATTATCCTTCCCGTTTAGCTACTACATGCCAAATTTAATTGTTTAAAGCAAATAAACGTTATAAAAGTAATTACTGTTGAAAAATTTAAGCGTTAAAAATGTAAAGCGTTGAAAATCTGTTTAAACGTTGAAAATCTGTTTTAACGTTAAAAAATGTATAGATTATAGCAAAATAGACAACTTACTATACTAGTTTATATAGCAGGTTATATTAGATCTTATACTTTAAGTAAGTACCTAGGTATTATATAAGTAAGTAAGTATATAGACTTTATTTTACAATTATTTAAAATAGTATATATAAAAATTAAACTATAATTATAAAGGTATTAACTATATAAAGATATTAACTATATATAGTTATTTAACTTAACTATTAAATTTAAATAATAGTTATTACTTTTTATTTTAATTAAATAAAAGTAAATAAAAGTAAAAGCATTATAACTTTTATTAAAAGTAGCAAGCTTATAAGTTTAAATATTAACTATATAGCCTATTTATTAAAAAGGTTAAAATATTAACTAAATATATTAAAAAGGTTAAAAACATTAACTAAATATATTAAAAAGGTTAAAAACATTAACTAGGTATATTAAAAAGGTTAAAACGTTAACTAAATATATTAAAAAGGTAAAAAACATTAACTAGGTATATTAAAAAGGTTAAAGTGTTAAAAAATATTTAAACATTAAAAGTGTTTTAAGCGTTAAAACTTATTAAAGCAGTTAATATTTTTAACGCTATACATTTTAGGTGTTAGTTATAATTAAATATATTATTAACTGTTAAAAGTTTTACAACCGTTAATCAACCGTTTATTAAACCCACCTGGTTTTAGTATGGTATTTTGTAGATAATTGCTTTATCTATACGTAATTAGGTAACCGCGAGTCAGAGCGCAAGATGAGTTGATGATTTGAATGTGGGTCGTGACAGCACCCTTTAGGCCAATGGACGGAACTGATTATGCAAAGGGGCTGAAGTCCCCGGCCCTGTTAAATCTACACGTAGTCTACTTAGAAGAAAATGTAGTCCGGTCAGGCAAACGCGGCTCTGCTATATTCGCGACGATGTTCTGTGCGCGTGCCTGAATGTATATCGTGCCCCCTTTTTATTCACAGCATTATATCTTAACCTAGATATAGCCATCCTTCTTTCCACAGTTTTACATGATAGAATTACCTTTGCGCCGCGTCACGTCCTTCGGTTACTCGGATTGACATAGCGATACCTCTACGTACTTTGGGTTGACACCAACCGTTCTGCCGACAGGATTAGTGTCGCCGGCTCAGGGTACACGAACGCCGGCCTACTACTTTTACCCTCCTCTGTACAGGTAGGCGGATGTGATCCTTTTAACCTTGCGCACTCTCCACTTAAACGAGGAGGCCGAAGCATCTGAACTTAAATACATAGGATCTTACGTGTAGAACATCTCTTGTTTGCGTGGTACCCACAGCTGCGAATACACATTGCGACTCCCTGGTCGCCACGTCGACCTCCTAAGCCCGCGATGCCCACCATACAGTCTCTTAACGCTGGACGAGCGCGCTCATACCTGTTTCGACTGCCTCTCTTCACCCGGGCTATGCTCATCGTCATGGTCGCCTTTGGCCTTGCCGGCCTTCAAACGTCATTTGATATTCAGCAATGGGGTGCTTTGATACCGAAGGAGATGAACATCACTACCAGTACGTTTTTAAGGCGCCCTCCAATTACGCCACAAGCGGGCAAAAACAAAGACGCAGAACTGATTATAATCCGGCCCGTAGTGTATCGCATCAACACGTTTCCATTGATACACCGGAATCTTCTTCACACATTATTCAACATCCTAGCGCTGGCTCCTCTATTAGAGAGATTCGAAACAGAGTTCGGTACATTGACCTCGCTCGCCCTATTCTTCGGCCGTCAGTACTACTCAGATTACCCCCAAGCCGCCCAAACATGTCATCTTCCTGGGTGGGCGATACGGTGCAAGGAGCATGTGGAATCGAGCTGACTATTTCCGCAGCTTTGACTACGATACCCGCCCTGGTATACGTTGTTATAGAGCTGTTCGTTTTAAAAAACAACACCGCCGTTATGGGTGCTAGGTAAGGAAACCCCACTTTGTTTCATTCTGGTCTTGCTGGGCTCGGAAACAGTAGCTGATCGGCTTGTACAGCATCTGGGTTTTTCTCCTGCTAGGAATGGAAGGAGTCCGGACCTACAAAACGAACCCATACCTAGTGATCGGCACACATCATGTACCGACCTGGACGACACCTCTCCTCATGGTTCTCGTTGTCGAGGCCCTCATCCCGGGAACGAGCTTTGTCGGGCATCTCTGCGGTGTTAGTACCGGCTACCTGTGTGAGTGAATACGGTGAAACACAGAAGACAGGGGGGTATGAATATCTTAATAACTGCTTGCTGACCAGAAACCTCACAGTTGGCCTAGGATATCTGAAATTTCTGGCACCTCCAGAATGGGCTCTGCGATGGATAGAGAGCCGCTTGAATCTTTTGGGCCGGTTACCTCACTACATTAGCGTGGACCAGAAGACGTACGGCCGGTTTGGGGTGCTGCCAACAGCCACCTCCAGTAGTGGTACTTCGCCACTCGGCTTAATAGGAAGTACACAGCGTCTAGGTCCATAGCCAACCTGGATAAATGAAGTATTTTTATAGGAAAAACTATCAGTACAAGAGCGCAAAAGCGTTGTTATGCTTTTTATAGCTAATATAAGCAGTTTATAGTTTATGTTTTAGTTATATATTAAGCTACAGCATAAAAGGTTACTAGCTTTTTAAAGTTATATTTATTGATTTTTATTTAATTTTTTAATTTACTAATTATATTAAGTATATTTATAAAATAGCTAATTATAAAAATATATAAATATTTTTAAGTTAAAAAAATTAAATATAAGTATAATAAATAATAATTATAAGTAAGTTTAAAATATAAAAGTTTAATTTTTATAGTTTTAAATTATATAATATAAATTTTAAACATTTTTTAAAATAAATAAAAATAAAATAAGTTAAATTAAAAGGCTTTTTATAATAAAACTATTATATTTTTATTATTTTAATATATTTTATTATTTATTTTATTTATAAATATATAAAAAAGATATAATATATAATATTATTTTTATTTATATTTACTTATTATAGCAATAAAATTAAAAAGTAATTATTTACTTAGTTATATAAATAAGTTATATATTTATTAAATATTATTATTTTATAATAATATATTAATATTTAAAAATATAAAAAAATTAAAAAGTAGTGTTTTTTAAGCTTATATATAATATTAATTTAAATTTTTTATAATTATCTTTTTTAACAGCAAATAAATTACTTATATATATATAAACATTATTATTTTAATATTAAAAATATAATAAACTAAAATAGTTTTATAATAGCTACTTTTTTAAGGTTGTTTATAGCTTAAATAAATATTGATTTTATATTAATAAAGGTTATATAATTTAAAAACTGCTATTTAATAATATTTAAAAGTAAATATATTAATAAAAAAATAAACTAGTAAATCTTAAAATAAATAAAATAAAGCTTTAAAAAGCTATATATTATATAAACATTTAAAAGTAAAAAAGCAAAAAAGTTTATATTAATAAAGGTTTAATATTAATATAATAATAATTAAAAGTATATAGTACTTTATATTTTTATAAAATATAATTTAGCTGTTATTAAAGCTATTTTTTATAAGGGTTAAGCAATAAGGTAGTTATAAAGTAATGTTGCTAGTAATTTTAAAAACTAAATATATTAAATAATTTTTATTTAGTTAACTAAATAAGCAACTAAACTAGCTAAAAAAATAAAAAAAAGTATAATTAGCTAAACTATAGCTAATAGTTAGCATAAGTTTAGCTTTTATATAGTTTATATACTTATAGTATAGCTAGTAGGTTTTATAAGCAAGTGCTTTATTATACTGCTTTCTTTTTTAAGTTGCTAGTTTTTAGCAATTTTATTATTTATAAGTATATTTACTAGTTAGGCTTGCTTTTAATTCTATTTAATTAAATTACTTTTTTGCAGCTTATTGCTATACTTTTACTTATTTTTTTTAGTTTTTATTAATTTACTTTATTATTTTTTTAATTTTATAACCTTACTTTTAAAATTTAGTTTGTTTTAATATTGCTTATTTTAATTAATTTTTTACTAAGCAATTGCTATAATACTACTTTTAAAGTTTTTTTACTTTAACTTTATATACTTTTACGTTTTTAATACAAATTTTAGCTAGTTATTTTTAAATTATACTATTTTAAACTTAAACTATAACCTTAATAATAATAAGCTAAAAACTATTTTTATACTTAGTAAAAAGCTTTGCTAGCACTATGTTTTAAGTATATATTTTAACTTTTATATTTATTACTTTTGCTAACTTAATAACTTTAATTATATTTTTTATAAAAAAAATAATGTTAATTATTATACTATATATTTACTACCTTATTGCTTATAATTTTTACTAAATATTAATTATATAAATTTTTTTTGCTTTAGTAAGCATAGCTTAAAAAATTATAATATTTATTGCTTATATATGCGTTTATATATAAGTTATTTAGCAAAACTATTAAGCTAACTTTACTAATAATAAAAAAGCTATTTTATTTAATAATATTATTATTTATATTAGCTATTATATATTTTGTTTAAAAAAAGCAAATTTAGCTTTTTAGTAAGCAGTTGCTTTTTAAAAAAAAGCTAGTTTTATTATCATATAAAACAAAAAGTGTATTATGCTACTTTTTATTAAAAATTAGTTTTTATTTAATATTTATTAACTATTATTATTACTTTTTTTATTATTTATATTTTTTATTAACTATTTACTAGCTTAGTTATTAATACTTTACTAGTTTTTTATTAGCTATAAAAAGTTTTTAGTTAATAATTTTAATAATATTTTATAAAAAGCTTAGTTTTTTATACTTTTTTTAAATATTAAAATAGCTTTTTTAATAACTTTAACGCTTGCTTATACTAATTATATATATTTATTATAAAACTTACTAATAAAAAGCTAAATTTTTAAAAATAATTTATTAATAAAAGTTTTAAAACCTTTTTAAGCATTAACAAAGCTTACTAAAAGCTTTTTATTTAAAAAGTTATTTTAATTTTTACTACTACTTTTATTTATATTAATTATTAAATTATATTACTAAATTTTAATTAAAGCTGCTTTAATATTATAATATAGTTTTTGCTTTTTTAGCTACTATTTAGCTTTTCTTTACTAATCTTTTATTTTAATAATACTACTGCTATTATTAATAAGTTAATTTAAAGTTACTATAAGTTTTTTATATATAAGTTTTTAGTTTTTATAATATTATAGCTTAATTAACTACTTAGTAATAGCTTACTATTTTTAATTAACTAAGTTTATATTTTTATATTTTTTAGTACTTATATGCTAATATAACTACTTTACTTATAATTATATTTAATATAAACTTTTTTAATTTTTTTTATATTAGTTTAATAAATAGCTTATATTTACTAAGTATTTAGCTAGCTTTTAAGTATTATATTTTACTAGCTAGCTTTTTTATTTTATTAAACATTTTTATTTACTTTAGTTTTTTTAATATTTAATAATATTTTTTATTACCTACTTTTTTTACTTATTTTTTAACTTAAGCAGCGCTATTTTGCTAGCAGCTTTTAACTAGTTTATTTATAGCTTAAGCAATAATATAAAATATATATTATAAACTTAAAAATAAATTTTAAGCAACTAAATTTAGTATATTTAAAATTTTACTTTTTTAAAAACTTTAAGCTAAATATATATAAAAGCTAGCTTTTTTTATACTTAAATTTAAAGTATGCTATTAATAGCTTTACTATATTACTTACTTAAAACTTTTTTAGTATATAATGCTTATTATAATGCTTTTATATTAACTTTATTACTTATTTTTAATACTTATAAACTGCGTAGTATATAGCTTTTATTTATTATAGCTTTTTTTTTACTTTTTAAATATTAAATTAAAGCTACTTTAATATATACTTAATATTTTTTAAATAGTATTTATATAATGCTTTAAATAATAAATAGCTTATAATAACATATTAGCTATTATTATATATAAACTTAATATTTGCTAGTACTTTAATTTAGCTATTTAGCTTATTACTATAAAAAGTAGAAAAGTATTTTTTTAAAGTTTAATATACTTATTTTATTTAGCTATTAGTTTAAAAGTACTATGTAGTAAATAGCTACTAATATGCTTTTTATACTTTATAAAACTTTTTTTAAAATTTACTTATAATAAGTTTATTTTTATTACTTATAATTTTTTTTAAAAAACTTATACTAGCAGTTTACTTTATAATATATAATTACTATAAGCTTAGCAGTATTAAGCGTTTTTTATATAAAAATAAACAATATTATTTTTATAAACTAGTTTATAATAACTAAAATTATATTATAAACGTTATTATTTGCTTTTATATATAAAAGTAGTTTTATAATAAACTTTAAGCTACTTTTTTAAAAAAGCTATTTTAATAAAAATAATAACTAAAGCTTTTTATAAAGCTTATACTTTAGTTTTTAAGCTTTTTTATATTATATATAGCTAGCAATATATTTTTAATTATTTTGCTCTAAGCTTTTTTAATAAAACTTATGCTATAATAACTTAGCTATTTTTTTTTTATATACTTAGCTTTTAAGTTATTATAGTGCTAGTATATTAGTTACTTTACTAAAGCTTTTTAAGCTAAAATTACTAGGTACTTTTTAAAATATAATATACTTTTACTATTAATATAATACTTTTTATATATTTTAGCTTTATAGTATATAATTTTTGCTAGCTTTATAAAAATAAAGTTTTTAGCTTATAATTTATAAACTATTTTATAAAACTACATTAAAGCTGCTAGTTTAAAAGCTATTTTATTTTAAGCTAATTTTTTAGCTTTAGTATATAAAATATATTAGTTATAAATAATAGCTTTAGCTTTTTTTTTTAAAAAAAGTAATTTTTATACTTTTAATAATAGCTTTTACTAAATAAGTTACTATTATTATTTATATAGTATATAATATATAAATTAAGTATATATATTAGTGCTTTTTACTTTTTTACTTTTAAAAATTATTTATAATTATATAGCAAAACTTTAGTGCTTTATAAGCTTATAAGTTTATAATTTATACTCTTATTATTAAATAAGCTAATAAGTATAAGTTTAATAAAGCTTTTTAAGCTGCTTTAGTAGCGTAAGCTTATACTTTACTTTTTTTATTTTTTTAAACAAAATCTTTACTAATAACTACTATACTTTTTATAGCAGCTTGCTAACTAATTAAAGCTTTTTTTTTAATATTAATATTACATTTTTATATTAAATCTTTTTAGCTATATAATTTAGCTTTTTTAATAGTTTATTTACTAAGTTTAATATGCTTAATTAGTATTTTATATTAAAATTAAACTAAGCTAGCTTATATACTTAGTAAATAAGCTTTTTTAAAAAGTTTTGCGCTAATAAGTTAACTATATCTTTTAAAGCTATATAATTTATTTATATTATAAAAGTTTTATTTATATTTTTAAAGTATTATTATTAGTACTTATAACTTTTTATAATAATTAAAAGCTTTTGCTAGCTTGTTACTTATTTATTTTTTATATTTATAAGCTTTTATAATTAATAAATAACTAGTTTTTATATTTTTTTATAAAAATATAATAATATTTTTAATATTGCTTTTATTAATATATTTATTTTTATTTTAATATTTAAACAGCTATTTTAGTAGTAAAAAGTAGTTATTAACATAAAGGCTTTTTTATATTTTTAAACGCTTAATTTACTTTTAAGGTTTATTTAAAAACGTAGCCTAGCAAAGTTAACGTTTTAAAATTATTATAATTAGCATAATAAAGTTTATATATTTAGCTATAAACTTTTTATAAAAGTTTATAAACTTTAAGAATACCTATATATTATATATTAAAATTAATATTTTTTACTTTTAAATAATAGCAACCTTTTAAAAATTTATTTTTATTTTTTTAGTTATAATAATAAACTTTAAAAATTTTATTTTAGTTTTAAAAAACTTATACTTTAATAGCTTTATAAATAGTTAATATATTGTTAATTACTTATAAACTAACTAAAAATGCTTTTTTTATTTTTTATTTATTTTTTAAACAAAGTATAATCTTATTTAAATAAACTATATAAATATAATTTACTAGCTTAGCTAATACTTTATATATATAAGCTTAAAAGGTTATAAAAGTATTAATTAGTTTAAAAAGTATAACTATATATTTAAAATGCCTATATTATATTTAAAAAGCAGTTTTTTATTTATTACTATGTTTAATTTAAATATAATAGTAAACATTTTTAAAGTTTAGCTTTAAAAAAACCTTTGCTAATTTTAGCTTATTTATTACTTTTAATATAAAAAGTAAAAAATATTTTTTATAGTTACTTTGTTTAAGCCTTTATAATTAATACAAAGCTTTATAAATTTTTTTTAGTATAAATAAAATAAAAGCTTTTATGTTTACTTTTAAGTGCTATATATAGCTTATTTAAAAGTTTTTTTTAAAGTACTTTTTAAGCACTTGCTATTAAGCTTTTATAATAAAATAAATTAAACTAAATAGCATTTATGCTTTTTTTACTAAGTTTATTATATATTATGCTTTTTTAGCACTAGTAACTTTTTTATTAATAGCTTAAAGTATATATGCTAAAACGCTTTAAAATACTTAAGTAAATTAATTTTATTTTTAGTGCTAGGTTTATTATTAATTTTAAAAAATAGTAACTTTTTTTTAAAACTAATACTTATATTTATTAAGTTAGCAACGTACGCTGCTTAATTGCTAATTATGTTTTTAGCAAACTTTTTAAAATTTATTTTTTAGTATTTATTATAAAATTATTAAGTAAAAGCTATATTTAATAATATATTTAACTAACTTATTTTTAGCTATAATATTAAAAGCTTTAGTACTTTTTACTTTTTATATATTATATAAAATATTTGCTTAAAAGTTTTTTTAATCCTTTAAGCGTTAATTATTTAAAAACTAGCTATATAAGCTGCTTAGTACTTTATTAGCTTTTTATTTAATTTTATTAATAAAAATCATAAAATATTTACTTTTATAAGTGCTTTTTTTTTAAAATCTTTATATATAATATTAACTTATACTTTTATATTTATATTTATAATAACTTTTTTTAGCTTTTATTTACTACTTAAAAAAACTATAACTATTGCTTAAAATAGCTTTATAGTACTAAACACTTTATAAAACTTTATTAAAATAAATTAAATATATTAATTTACTTTAGCTTAGCTTTTAACTTTTTATTTTTAAAGTTTAACTAAGCTGCTTAAACGTTTTATAGTTTACTTTTAAGCTATTTTAATAATTTTTGCTTAACTTTGCTTAATTAGTAATTTAACGCTAATAGCTTATTTTTTAAGCAATACTTAGCTATATAACTTCTTTTACTATAGCAATAATACTTTATAAAGCTATTACTAGTACGTACTAATTTATTTTAGTTTTAATTTATTTATTATTTAAATAAGTTATTAGTTTTTTTTAAACTATTTAAATACTTTTAAGTTATTTATTAATCTTTTTTGCTTTAGCAAGCATTTAGCATATTTTTATTTTTATAGCAATTTATACTTTTTATTAGCATAATATTAAATACTTTATTATTTTTTAGCTTTATAATATATTATTATTATATTATTAAATAATATATACTACTTTATTAAAACCTTTTTAATTTTTTTAAAGCTTATATTAATAATTAAAAGCTAATTAATTATTAATTTTTAGTAATATAGCGCTTTTAAGCTTTTATATTAATACTTGCTAAAAAATATTTGTAAACTTTTATTTTTTTATTATTAAAGCTTATATAACTACTTTTAAAAAGTTTGCTTAAATAGCTTTAAGTTAACATTGTTTTGCTAAATAAACTTTTAAAAGTTATTAAAAGTAGCCTTTTTTAAATTATTATAATTTAATATATTTAAATAAAAATACTAATTTATTTAAATATTAAACTTAGCTTATATTAAAGCTTATATAATTTATATTAAGTTTTTATAGCTAGGCTTTTGCTAATTACTTTTTTTATAGCTATAATTTAGTTTTTAATTTTTATAGTAGTAGTATTTTATTTTAGGTGCTTATAGTTATATATAAAAGCTTTAGCGTTATTTTTATATTATAGCTTTTCTTACTTAGTAAGTAGCTAAAGTAACTATATATTTTAATTTACTATATTAATAATTTAATTTAAAAAGTTATTTTTTTAGCTTTTTAAACTTTTATAAAAACTATTATAGTAAAAGCTTTTATTAAATAAGTTGCTATATAATAGCAGCTTAAAGTAAAAAAAATAAGTTTTACTTTTTTAACTTTTTTAAAAGTTACTAGCTATTAGCTAATTATTTATTTTAATAAGTAGCATATTTTATTTTAAATTGTTTAGTTTATTATTAAATTTTTTACTTTTTTTATTACGTTTATTATTACTTTTTTATTTTTAGCTATTTATAAATTTAGCTTAACTATTAACTAGTTTTTTTAAACTTTATTGCTTATTTTTAGTGTTAAGTTTATTAAGCTTATTTATATTATTATTAGTTATTTGCCTAGTATTTATACACTATACCTAGGTTTTAGTTTAAATCCTTTTGTTAAATATTATATTATAACTTAAAAATATAAAAATAAAAAAGTATAAAAGTTAAGCAATAAAGTAGTTATAAAGTAATATTGCTAGCAATTTTAAAAACTAAATATATTAAATAACTTTTATTTAGTTAACTAAGTAAATAACTAAACTAGCTAAAAAAATAAAAAAAAGTATAACTAGCTAAACTATAGCTAATAGTTAGCATAGGTTTAGCTTTTATATAGTCTATGCACTTGTAGTGCAGCTAGTAAGTCTTGTAGGCAGGTACCTTGTTATATTTCTTTAGCCGGCAAGCCTAACTATAAGCAAGGCAAGCTTGTTTATTAAAGTAGCTACCCTTTATATATAAATTAAAAAGGAGAACTTAGTTTTTAATTAATTATTATAAACACTAACTATAACGTTTTTATTAATATTATAAACTTACACTTAATAGCTGCTTTATAAAAAGTTTAAAATATTCTAATATTAGTATAAGCTATTATATTTAAATAAACTTATTTATTATATATAATAAAAACTATATAATTTTTTTTTTATATTTTATATATTTTTAAAAGCTAATTTATATTAAGTATAAAAAACTATAAAGGCTTTATAGCTTTAGTTAATATTTTTTAATTTAGCTTTAATTTAGCTTTTATTATATATTTTTAATTTTTTTATAAATATATAAAATTAAAATATAATAATATAAATTTTTAATATATAAAATATAAAATAACTTTATATCTTTTAAACTTTATATTTATTATTATTTAATTAATAACTTATATAATTAACTATAAAAGTATATATATTAAATATATTAATTATTTATTAAATAAAAAGCTTTAAAATTTATTATATATTTAAATTATATTATTTTATTTATAATACTAAAATTATAAATATATATAAAAGTAAATTAAATATATTAAAAGTTTTTTTTTAAAAAAACTCTTTTAATAGCTAGCATTTAACTCAATTTTTTTTTTACATTATTTTAAAAATAGAGTATATTGATTTATTTAGCAATTATACTAAAATAGACAATGTTGTTTTAGTAATTAGCACCACCTTTATATATCCTGTAAGTTCATTTGCATCCAAATAAAGGTGGGCCGCGGCGTAATCATACCTACTGATATATACACGTACAGCCGCACCTACACGTACATCTGTACCTTATGTTTAGGGGATGGGCTGCGAGTAGGTATAGTCGATGTTTATGGAGTGACAAATCCCCAGCTGCGAGCCTAATACCTAAATAGCGAGCCACTCGAAGCAGAGAGGCACGGCAGAAAGAGCGATGCCCCGTCTACTTTGTAAGTCCTTATAAGGCTACAACCTCTTCATTATCGATGCTCAACTGACCCGGCGCCGCGACCATTAGCCACAGTCTTAACGTTGCGCCGCAATCCGCGACTCCTCAAACTTCCGCCCTACCTTTCTCTCCTGTGTATCATTGTCGGTGTAGCCTGGCTTCTGCTCCTCCCTCTCGATGATTACTCCCGCCGGACGTACATTTCCGAGAATGCTCTCTTGCCAGGCCAGGTCCACACATATTTTGGGGGTAGTGACCAGAACGTCTTCCGAGCGTACAGGCACGAGATTGGCGCACTCAGGGGCAAGAGAAACGTTGAGTAAGTTCTCCACCAATGCGATTCATCGTCTAAACCCTTGTCGGTGCATCGCTAACGCATTCATTGTGGCGTTGCCACAGGGTAAACGACGAGCTTGAGACTATTTTCAAAGGCATCGGGCTCAAGGTTGGCCGCCAGAACTACACATATTACTCAACCGGAAGTACCTATACGGGGGAAAACATTTATGCTATTCTACAAGCCCCGCGCGGCGACGCCACCGAGGCCATCGTGTTAGTCGCGGCGTGGAAGAATGCGAAGAATGAGTTCAACCGGAATGGCGTAACCCTGGCCTTGACATTGGCTCGATATTTCAAGCGCTGGTCTTTATGGTCCAAGGACATTATCCTAGTCGTGCCCCCGGATAGCAGAACCGGCATCCAAGCCTGGGTAGATGCTTACCACGACGCCCACGACGCCTCCAACGTCGCGTCACTGCCGGTCAAATCAGGGGCTCTGCAGGGCGCAATCGCCATCGACTATCCGTACGAGAGTCGCTTTGAGGGCGTTCACATCGTCTACGACGGCGTGAATGGGCAGCTGCCCAACTTGGATCTTATCAATTCAATCGGCAATATCGCCACCGGCCAGATGGGCATGCACGCCTTCATCCAGGAACGGTTTGGCCACTCGGACGGGTACGATGACCGTCTGAAGACCATGCTGCGCGGCATGATGAACCAGGGCTTGGGCCATGCCGTTGGAGCGCACAGCAGCTTCATCCCTTACCATGTCGATGCTGTTACCCTGCAGCCGGTTGGCAACGGCTGGCACGACGAGATGGCACTCGGCCGGCTCGTGGAGGGGACATTCCGGAGTCTAAATAATTTACTTGAGCACCTACATCAGAGCTTCTTCTTTTACCTTCTCATGCACAAGGATCGCTTTGTCAGCATCGGTACTTATCTGCCCAGCGCCATGTTGATCGCCACAAACTTTACCATCATGGCCATCTTGATGTGGGTCAAGAGTGGTGACCCGCATACTAGCCGCGGCAGTAACAAGACCGAAGAGAAGGGTGACGCCGCGACGGAACCGGCGGTGCCTTTTACCGTCGAACGAGATCTGTATCTTCCACTGGGGCTCGTCATCTCCTGCCACTTTCTCGGAGCCATTCCACTTTTTGTGTTCAACCATGCACCGTCCAACGTAAGTAGCAGGTATTTCCTTGCTGCGCTGTGTATTCCATGTTCTCCCACTTCTCCTACCGTAGTGCATTTTGTCGACAGTCCGCTTGCCCCGAGTGAGCAAGTACATCGGCCGCCTGGCAAGACTGGGGCGCTCGCACAGAAATATCTCTTTGAAACTAACATGTCCATAGCTGCTAGTTCCCTCCTTCCTCGTCTTCGGTGTGTTCAACGTCTTTCTGCCCCGACTGGTCGCCTACTTGGTGGATTTGACTGCGTCACGTCCTTTCGCTCTTCAGCACTTCTACCTCCTAAAGTCATTCTCCCTCCTATTACTCGGCATGTTCCTCAGTTCCTTAGCCACGCTAAATTTCAGCCTTGCCTTTCTCGTCGGTTTATTCTCGACACCGCTTACCTTCACCCGACCGCGGTCGGGGAATGCGGCTATAAAATACGGCTACACAGTCTTGCTCCATCTTATGAGCCCCTCATCTATCGCTTTTGGTGGGGCGGTGGCGTACGCTTGGGGCACGGGCGAACCAGGGTTCGCGGGCGGCGTGAGTGCGGCATTGAAAATACTCGAATACGTGCTCAAAGAAGCTGCCTTCGGGTGGAATGTCTGGGGTATATATATTCCGGTCGTCATATGGTGCGTGTGGTGGCCTGCTTGGCTGCTCGGCTCTATTATTGTGCTCGGTGTGCCAAAGGCGGAGGAGAGCAGGGTGAAGGGGAAAGCCTCGTGATCCAGGCTTGGCTTGTGTTCAGTAGACGGAACTTGCATTAGGCTGGGATGTAGAGGCATATAATTATTTAAAATCCAAATGGTTTTGCTATTCTGCTTGCATCGATTAAGGTGGGCGGTGATTGTAAGATGCCTAGGGTTTGATGTCAACCAGCGCCGCCGATAAACAAGTTCGTTTCTGGAAGCGGCAAGCCTTGGGAGCCCGCCCCGATTGTGACTCCTCAACATCGTTAATCTCTTGTGTGTATTCCTCCTAGCGCTAGGCCGTTCCATTTTACTAGGCGGTGCCCCGGATAACGTGCTAATAGCTTAACGGTCAAAGAGAGATCTTCCCATATCACCCGCGGCGGCAGATTTGGCCTGAGACTGTCAGTTACAGCCGATCTCTAGCCCACCTCAACTGCATTTTTACCGTCGTCAACGCAACACGTGTTGACTGACTTGCGTGATTGGGAGGCAGTCGCAAGATACATCTGAGGATATTTTACTGCTTTATTGATGGCCACCTCTGATTAGGGGGGGAGGGGGGGGGGAGACGGCAAAGTTATTGTCTATCAGCCGACTACTCTCTATACCTGTCAATTTAGGGGCTTCTCTTGCCTCTTCTACACGAACGCACCTCCTCCTTCTCAAGTTCCGTTTATCTTCTTCAATGCATTTCCTAGCCCTTGCGCCGAATCGGTAAATATGGCACCCTCACCGTCATCCTTTCGTCCGGATCACAGCTGACTGGACCATACTTCATGCGAGTAGTCATGAAAGCTGCAGGGCTCGAGATACGCGGGCAGCTCAAGAAGCCCAGATGTCCTGTCCTGTAGCCTCGATCCAGTTCCCCAGTTTATTGACGTTCTCGCCCCACTCACCGAGCCGCTGGCTCATACTAGCGATCTGGCTCATGTCGAGGATGCGGGGCTGGACCCAAGTGAAGTTGACGATTTCATCGACCTGATCGATGGTCCCGCGTACTAGGCCCAAGCTCAGTGCTTTCATGACCAGGTGCTCAATCTGGTTGGGCCGTACCTTGGTGTCCGCAGATATCGTACTGAAGCTCATGGCACGTTGGTGGGGTGGCCGGCGGAATACACTCTCTGTTAAAGCAGCCAAGTATATCTTCTGACGGATCTCATCTTCGTGCTCTTGGAGAAGCCCGTGTTGAGAAATGTGGCCGGAGAGGGTGTCGAACGCTTCGAGGTCCCCACGGTTGAAGGCAAGCAGCAACTCCCGCAGCCAGGCCAGCTCGCCCGTCAGGGCGTCGAGGATCGGGTGCAGAAGCAGCTCGCCAAAGTTATAGATGGAGTCCGATACCAGTGCAGCGATGCCCAGATCATTAGCACGAGCCTTCCGTTCGTTAGGCGATAGTGTAGATAGATCTATGCAGGCTAGATATAGCAGAGCATTCCGGTAAAAGGAGGCAAAATCAGCGTTGACCTTGTAATAGTCGGCGTTGACCTGATAAAATGCAGCATGGACCTTAGTCTCTACAGAATCAAACGACTCCAGGATTTTCTCGGCCTTGTCAAGATCTCTTCGTGCAGCCTCAATGTCGCCTAGCTGAAGTTCTACGCGAGCCGTAGCGACGGTGGCATGGACAAAGGCATCTCGGGAGTTCTCGCCATCGACCTTCTTGGTAAGGCTCGCAAGAAATGCCAAGCGCTCTCGAGGATCTGTACACAAGGTGTCAGCACCCGGCGTAAATACGAGGGGCCGGGCCGGCGGCTAACCTACCACGACATTGTGTAGCAGCCTTCAGGCCCAGGTCGACTAGTTTCAGCTGGTTGATCTTGTCGGCAAACTCGGAAATAAACCCCTTGTAGAATGATAGACGTTGGGATTCGCTCTTGGGGTCCGCAAAGAATTCGACGAGCAAATCGGTAAGTTGATGCCATAGTTTGCGTTCCCAGAGATCCTCAAACTGGATGATCGTGCCTTGGAGCTCTTCGGGGGCTTGGTCCCGTTGCTCGGCTAGGAAGTCGGCGATTTTGTCGACATTCATCATACCGTGGATAATGTCGGATGTATGCGATTAGTTCGATACGTCGATTACCAAGTTATAGAAGGGGTACAAGACTGAATGCCGTGGTTAGACGTTCTGTCAGCGGTTTTGCCAGGAATGGTCAAAATACAGAGGTTTGGATTGATAGGAAGGAGTATGCATGATGATGATGAATGCTGGTAGCCTTGTGCACTACCTATTGCGTGCGACTTACCTACATACTTGCTAAACAAGATAATTAATTAGCAGTATTATAAGCTTGTTTAAGAGAAGAGGGCACTAAGTTAAACAAAAATCAATAAAACTTAAACAATAGGCAGCGTTTTATATAAATAAATTTAAATATTAAGTTTATATAATAAGTTTAACTTTTATAAAAGTAAATAAAAATATTATATAAAATTTATATTATATAATCTTTTTAAATTTAAAATATTAAAAAAATAAAATTAGTATATAGTAAATATTAAATTTTAAACCTATATTTTTTATTAATAATTATATTATATTTTTTTAGTTTATTATTATATAAGCTAATATTAAATTTATAATTACTTTTAATATTAATAATAAGTTTATAAAACTTAGTTATAAAACTTAGTATATTAATAAGTTTAATTTTTTTATTAATATATTTTTAGCTATATAAAAGCTACTTTAAGTTTTTTTTAGTTAAGCTTTTTATAAAATTTGCTTATATTAAATTATATTAGCTTATTTAGCTAAAAACATTATTTATAAAATTAATATATTTTTATAAGTTAAAAAGTATACTTTTACTTTAAACTTTTTATTTTAAGTATAAAAGTCTTTTAAAAACCTTAAAATAACTTTTAGTTTAATTGCTATAATAGCTTAATTATTATATTTATTAAACTTTAATAGTAATAATAAGCGTTTAAAACTTTTAATTATTAAAACTTAGTAGTATAGTTTATAATATATAAAAAACCTTTTTTTATAATAGTTTTTACTTTAACTATTAAAGCTATAAATTAGTAATATTAATATAATAATTGCTTATATTATTACTATATATAGTTTAATAATACTTTATATTAATATTATACGCTTTAATAATTACTTATACTAATACTAAATATAATAATATTATTATAGTATATAGTAATATTATAATTACTATAAAATTACTAATTTATTTTTAAAAATTAATTTTTAAAAAAACCAGTATAAAAGATAGTAAAAATAAAATATACACTATGCTATACAGTGTATATAACAGTGTAATATAGTGCAAATAGCATTTTATAATAATGTAATAATACTATATATAGTATTTAGTATTACTATAAAAAGTGTAGTATAATAATGACCTATACTAATATTACAGTAGTAATAAGAATCCGGTACTAATACTATACTACATGTAGTAATACTACATGTAGTACCAATTACTAGATACTAATTTAACAGCCCTGTTAGCTATATCCTTTCTACTATGTAAGCATTACATTAATTATAGTCTTCTTATAACCTGTTAGTTCTAACACTAAACAGCCCCTTAGGCGTACGCAAGACATAAACGTCTATATTACTTGATTGTATAACTACAAGTAGATGTCTAATTTAACAATGATAACTTATGGGACACAGACCGATGTCAAATGCTTGGTGCAAGACAGGGGTGAGGAATCAAGCGCTTCGACGTCGTCTTATCTGGTGGCCCAACCCGCATCGCCAACTGCAGAGAGGACGGCGATGGGGGGCACAGCACTGACAGATGGGGGCGGAAAGTACCGGCGATATATACTGAGCTTTTACAAGAGGAACTTTGGGTTGTTCCTGGTGTTTACGGCACAGACCTTTGGCTCCGTGGTGAGTTTACCTGCCCGGCAACATTTCCTCACCTATTGCCCGACGGGCGTTACGCCCATGACCTTATTTTGCGGCCCCTTTCCCCCAACACTTCCCCCCTTACATTTATCTCTACGCCTTCTGACATCTACGAGTATATTCGCCGCAGTGTGGCAGATACCGCCTAGTGTCTAACCCCTACCTTTCTTGTACGTGCCAGCTAAACTTACTTACTCGGCTATCTTGATGGGAAGATGAACACGGCAGCAAAGTTGTTGACTGCGGACGGTTCGCCCAATCAATTCCATGCTCTACAGATAATCTTCGTACGTATGATCGCTACCGCGATCCTAGGGACACTGTATATGTGGTACAAGGATGTCCCGGACTTCCCCTTTGGCCCTCGGAGCATGCTTAGCTTGCTGCTCTTGCGCGGATCGTGCGGCTTTGTCGGGCTCTTTGGCTTGTATTGTGAGTAACTCCCCCGTTGTGGCCTGCCTGTCCCCTTTTGGCCAGGACCGGGCTCATATTTTGCTCTGCAGATTCGCTTTCCTACCTACAGATTTCCGACGCTACCGCTATTAGTTTTTTAGTCCCTACCTGGACGGCCATTTTATGCTACGTTTGGCTGAGGGTATGTACGATAGCAAGATTCCGAATGCAAACGAAAAAGACAGCTGAGAAGCAATAGGAACCATATCAGATGCGAGAAGCGTTTTGTGGACTCACTTCGCTCGGTGGAGTTCTTCTAATTGCGCGGCCGGCGTTTCTGTTCGGCGATAGCGCCTCGAGTACTCTTCCGGGGGGCCGTGACACGAACACAACCGCCAATGTAACCCTGAGTGTCTCGGTCGTAGAAGGCCTGGGCCTGCCTGTTGGTACACCATCTTCACCACAGCGCGCCATGGCCGTCCTCTGCTCCGTCCTTGGCACGTTCGCGGCGGCGACGGCATATAGCACAATCCGGGTTATCGGTATGCGGGTGCATTCACTAATCAGCGTGAATTACTTCGCTGTTATTTCCACTATTGGCTCAGCGGTTATCATCCTCGGTCACCCGGATCTCGACTTCATATGGCCAAGAGGTGTTCTGCAATGGTGGGTCTACACGGCTATCTATGTTCCTTTCACATCTACAATATGGAGCCTGGCTTCACCACTAACTGCCAGGGCGTCATAGGGTCTTGGTAGCCATCATCGCAGTCGCGGGCTTTTTGTTACAGTTTCTCTTAACGGAGGGCCTCCAGCGAGAGAAAGGTGGGAGGGCAACGAACATGACGGTGTGTGGAGACCCAAAACTTTCAAATGACACGGAAGTCAGATACAAATTTACCCAGGATGCATGCTAACATCATGGGCTACCCAGTATTTCCAAATGGTATTGGCGCTCGTAGTCGAACGAATTATATGGGGAACTACACCTCCCCTCCTAAGTCTGGTCGGGAGTGCACTGATCATTAGTGCTGCAATATGGTTGAGCCTGCAAAATGCCAAGCCGAACGTCCAGAACAAGGGCACTCGCAGTGTTGACGAAGAAGCTAGCCTACTAAGGCAAGAGAGAGTGCTACCACTACGTTAGTTATAGGCCAATTAATCGTACCCCGGTTAGGTCACAACGCTAAGGAGCTAAGAGTCTTTAAACTAAGCTAGGTATAGCTTTTATTGCTAAATACTTGTTTAGGCTGCTAACTTAGCTATACCTAATATATATTATATTAAAGCCAAGCTTTTTAAGCCTTTAGTTAAATAATAAGTATATTATAAAATAAATAAAAATATAATATATAAATTAAAATAATACTATTTATTTTTTAAATAACTTATAAGCTAAAAAACTATTAATATTTTAAATTAATAACTTTTAAGCTAGCTACTTATTTAATAATTTTTTAAAGGTTTTATTATAATATTTAGTAATTTAATTTAATAATTATTAAATAAAGCAAATAATAATATAAAGCTTATTAATATATTAATATATATTTAATAATTTAAAATAAATATAAAATAAAATAAAATATTTATAATATTATTTTAAATTATTTTAAGCTACTTAATATATAAAACCTTATAAAAATAATAAGTAAAAATTTATAATTTTAAAAAACTATATAAATTAAGTTAGCTAGGTAATATATAAAAAGATATATATAAATAAATAGTTATATTATATTATAGCTAATATAGGTAATATAATAAAAACTATTAAAATCCCTTTTAATACCCTTAACCTTATTAACTACATTAAGACTATTAAAATGTAAATATCTTATAAATATAAATATTTAGTTTTTTATATATTTGTTATAAATTATGTTAAACTTACTTTATTAAGAAAGTATATGCGCAGTATACGTATATAGTATATAACTAGTATATATAAAGTACGCGTTTTTTATATATTAAATATATAAAGTATACGTGTTTTTTTTATATTGCTAATAGGTTTTAATTAATTAAAAACTTTTATAGCTATATAAGACTTGCTAAAAAAAGTTTTTATAACTTTTTTTTCTTTTTAGTTAATTAAGTTAATATAGTACTATAAATAATAATGTATTATAATTATATTAACTTTTAGCTAGACTAACACTAATTAGTAGTTAAATTAGCAACTATAAAAAAGCAAGGTTTAAAAATAAAAACTATTATTATACTTACTTTTTACTTAATTTAAAGTTGCTTT
>MU401851.1:0-22174 GCA_022579005.1 Poronia punctata
GCCAGAGAGTGACTTCACATATCACATAAAGACCTTACAATTGAAGGTCACTCTGTAGCCGTAGCGGCCGGCGCGCAGCAAGGTCAGGGTTCGTTAGGGTGGCCCTTTGTTTAGCCCTACTCCATGGTCCAAGGGCCAGACAAAGGGCCAGGTTAACCTTGCTGCGCGCCGGCTGCCTAGGCCGAAAAGTGACTTCACATATCACATAAAGCCCTTACAATTAAAGGTCACTTTCTAGCGTTGGCAGCCGGCGCGCAGCAAGGTTGGTGTAGCCTTTGGTCAAAGTAGTAGTGTATGCAAAGGTGTATGCAAAGGTGGTGGAGACTGGAATGTAATAGTAAGGTTGGAAATTTTCCTAAGTCTAAAAAGTGGCCGCAAGGTCAACCTAGTAGCCAATAGGGGACCTTGCATAATACAGCGTTATGATCTTCTAAAGTTTAGCACGTAGGCCCTTAATGGTTGATCTATGTACCTCCCTTATTAAATTATATGTAATAGTACTTACAGCCTTAGAAATTCACAACGATTGTGGATTTTACAACGGTTGTGGCCATTGTACAACGCTTACAATCGTTGTGGCCCCCTTCAATCTCCCGGTACAGTACTTTTACATACCACAATACACCCTACACCCTACAACCTACAACATATGGGGAGAGCTGTATGTGAAACTCGTGGAAGGCCGCTCACTCGGCATAAAAGTATTGACAATGGTAAATGGAGGAGTAGGGGGCCGTTGTAACGATGGGACAATGCATGGGGTCTCTGGAAACCGACCTGAAAAACTCGCATGTCCCATTGCATGTCATGCATTTATGAGTTGTAGTACCTAGGATGTGGACCCGGCGCGCGTCCTCGAATCAGCTTCAAACGACAGCCGCCCCGAGAGAGGTGAGCCATAGGTTCAAAAAGAATCACAGCATATATCAGATTATTCATGGGCCATAGCCTTCCAGTATGTAGTCAATTGCAAAGCGCTAAGCCGTACGGCTTACAAATGTAACCTGCTAGTCCCTAGAATGTCTGCCGTTGGTTCCCTGCGGACTTTCAGCATCCATTTGGCTCCCGTTCGGGTCCGTCACGAACAGCACGTCCCATCTTTGAATCCGGCCCTTACTCCGGTGAGCCTCGCCTTGCTAATGAGCTTGATAAGCGGCATGCCCTGCCGGGTATGTCGCATGTATACCGCCCTAGACCCTCCTACCCCCTTTTTCCTTTGATGGATGTCCCTCTCCCTATGCTAACATACGTACTTTCAATAGTGGCTCGAGTGTTCCGGATACTTGTCGTTGCCCTCTGCTGCCGGCCTGGCCAACGCCCATTTCCAGCGAATATAAGAACGGCATGGGTATCATATATCATACACTGCAAGCATGGTGCTGCTTTGGAGATTTTGTACAGGCTGCGTCCCCATCTCCCTAGCTGGTGTAGTATTCTGCCTATGGGTGGGCATTAAAATAGCCACATGCAATATGGTGGACTGACTGTCCGGGGTGCGGAACACTTAATAAACTTGCCGTAAAATGATTTTCTGGTAAGACTTGATAGCTATTTCGATGATCTCCAAGATCGGAACAGCCTGCGAATATTCTGGTAATAGCAGGGAAGGGCAACGATATCACGGGTTGGACGTAAAAATACCTAGTAGCGTACGGGTCATCGCCGGCAAGCTGGTGGGCTTTCTGCTCGTTTACCTGACTTGGACAGGGAAGCACAAATAGAAAGAGCCTTGAGACGGCTTATATGTAGCTGCCCGACTCTCGGCTTTGTTGCTGTGACGCTGCACAATGTGTCCTACCAAAGCAAATAACACGTCCCGGTGACAGAAGCGAAAGTAAATCATACTTGGTATTTGTGTATGAGTATCGAAAACATTCGAGGCTGGTGACTACGTCTTCACCAGCAAGGTAGCAAACGAATGGTCAGGCGATTCGAGCATGTTTTTTATTGCACTGTGATATACGCAGCGCTAGTAGTTTGAAATGCCCAACCACAAGCTTCCGTCTCACGCTTAAACCTTGTAAAAACAAAAGGCAACGTAAAAGTTAGCAACCTCCATCTCCTCCGGTGTCACCAGCAGAGGACCCCGGCCTCTCTCGCGTACGCCCATGCGCTCGCTCAGGGGACCTAATATATGATCGTCCTTCTCTGACTCCCATATGTCCCTGAAACTCTGATGGTACTGCAGTTCGAGGTTGTAGTCTTCTGCGAGGGCTCGGAAGGCTTCCCAAGGTACCACATACTCTGGCACTTCCTCTACGGCTTCGTCTAAGAAAAAGTTGTATTTCCAACCGAAAGGGGGGCGGAAGATACCGTCTTCGGGCGTCTTGCCGGGGAACCTCACCCGGTAAAGATCGTTGCCCCATTCCGCTGTTTCCTCCGCTTCGCCCTCTTCTTTATCGTCTGACGCTTGCTCGGTTTCCTCCGCTGACCCATCGTCGCTTTTATTCCTCGCTATGCGACGGTTAAATTCGGTGACCCTGCCGCTGATGACATCTGAATTGGGTATACATCCTATGAACCGTCCACCCTTTTTCAGTGCGCTGGACACGTTTTGTAGCATCATCCGCGCTTTGGCTTCGGTCTCAAATGCATAATGCATGCAGAACATCATGCTAACAATGTCGAAACCACTGCGTCCCATGGGTGAGGGATCGAATCCGACTTGACGAACAACCTCGACGTCACCTATTGATTCATTGTAGCAGTCCTTGACAAAAAATCGCGCGTCGAATAGGGGCTGTGAACGCGCCCCTCGATAGCCACCCCTTCCGCCTCTCCCACCCCGACCGCCCCTGCTTGCCTGACTGCCCATGCTATGGTAGCGCTCCTTTGCTTGATCGATGGATATGTCGGCGGGGTCTAGGCCCACGTAGAGTTGGACCTTTTGTGGTGCCTGTTGCCACTTGCCCAAATCGCCGCCCTTGCCACAGCCAATATCTAGAACAATCAATTCATGGCCAATTGTACCGGTCATGTCGCCGCCCTGTTGGTGAGCTCCGGGAGTATGGTCCTCATCAGGCGAGAACTTCTGGATGAGCGTGCTCTTGACCCAGTTATTGAAGACGCGTAGGCCCTTGATTCGGCTGCCTGTCTTGCGCCAGTCTCTACCTCGCTCTGGAACAGCGTTATAATGCTCTCGGACTATGTCGTTAATGCCCCTCTGTTCTAATGAAGTCGCTGCATTGGCTACTCTGGCTTGCTCTCTTTCGCGCCGTTCTATCCTTTCGCGGATGGCGGCGGCACTGTCGTTCGATATGCGGGATCGTTGACCCGGGCGCTTGAGCTTACGTGGTGGGTCGGAGGATGGTGATGTAGAGCGCTGACGTTTTTTCGCCGGTTCGAGCTTCCTCGCGTCGAAGGGCTGCGGGAGGTCATCCATGGATGGTGCTTCCTGGCCCTTGCTTTCCAGACGACTCGAGCGTTCAATTAATCTTCCGGATGTATCGCGTTGTGTCCGTTCATTGTCTGGTCCGAGCCGCTTAGCATCAAACGACTGGGAAACATATTTTGCACCTCTGTCATCCCCCATTTTAGGAGGAGAAAGTTTATCAAAGTCACTGGTTTCCCTGACGAAAACGCAATGCCTGATTCGGCAGTAGAAGCAACTCAAATGCTAAAGCCCCGTAGGTTTGTATCTGTATACAAGTAATGAGAAGAGAGACAATAATTAATAAACTACCTAACCTAGGCTATTAGGTACGTGTAGACTAGGTTAGGTATGTAGGTAGATGCATAGAGATAGTATCTTTGATAAACATACAGTCGGTCCTCATTAGAAACGAGCAAAACTAAACTTTTTTTCTAAACTTACAACTACAATAACTTTGTTAATTTATAAGATATAAGGTTATACGTAGTTTTAATGTATTAGTTATGCTATAATAAATATAAATAAAAAAAGAAAAATTTAATACTTATTTTATTTATTTAATTATATATGTTTTAAGTTTTTACTAATAAAGTAATTAAGTATATTTTTTAATAATTAAATTAGAAAAATAAGTATATGTTAAGTATTTACATAATATAAAAGCTAATAATAGCTATTATATACCTTTATTTTTTAATAGATATTAGACCATGTTATAGTTATATTATGTATTGTTAAACATATTAAGTTTTAGTATAAAACATCGTGGTGCTCGTTTCTAATAGGTCCCCACTGTACTTGTACGGTCTCATTTCCTCTCGGTACTCGTGCGTAGTAGT
Source organism: Poronia punctata (assembly GCA_022579005.1). Taxonomy (NCBI): domain Eukaryota; kingdom Fungi; phylum Ascomycota; class Sordariomycetes; order Xylariales; family Xylariaceae; genus Poronia; species Poronia punctata. The sequence goes on from MU401851.1 coordinate 4,213, forward strand.
GGCCTAAGAAGGGCATCTAGTCAAGTATTATAGACCAACTCCCACATCGAAGCATAGTCTTGGCAGGCCGTAGTGTAGATCCGCTGGTCGCAAGGATAAGTAGACTATATAAGATAAAGGTACTAATATATAAAAAACAATGTAAAACAATTAAAAGTAGGTACTAAGTATAATATTTACTTATATTTTATATATTTAAAACCTTTAAATACTTTTTTTTATTTTACTTTATATATAATATATTAATAAGTTTTTTATACTAGTTAATATAAGTTTATATATTTAAATTAGTATATTAAACTATATTAGTGCTATAAAACTAAAAATATAAAGATATATTTACACAGCTTCTTAGCAAGTAAATAGTTATTTTTAAAAGTTTTAAAATAATATAAAATCTTTTATTTTTTATTAATTTAATAGTATTATTTATATTTATAATATAGCTAATATAAACTATATAAGTAATAATAGTAATAAAAGTACTAATAATGCTAATGCTAATAAAGTTGCTTTTAAAGTTAATAATATTAATATAACTTATATTTACTAACTTAATATTTTATTATTAAAAATACTTAAATTACTTTTAACTTTTTAAAAAATAAAAGTAAAAGTTAATTAATAATTTAACTTTATTTATAAAGTAGCAAATTAGCAATAAAAACTTATAATAAAAAAGTAAATTAAAACATAAAAATAGTATATAGCAATAGTATAAAGTTAAAATAATATTAAATAGTAGTTAAACATTTTAATTTATACTTTTAACTTAAATTAAAAAAAATAAAGGAATTATAAAAGTTTTATTAGTAAAAAATATAAAAAGCTTTAAAGCATAGTAAATAGTATTATAATAAATATTAAATATTTTAATAAAGCAGTAAATAGCTTTAACTTATATATTAATAAACTTGCTTAATATAAAAAGGCTATTATATATAAAGTAAATAACTTTAAATATAGCTTTAAAAAATAGCTAAAAAACTATTTAAATATATAACCAAGCTTAATAAGTTAAAAAAGTAATAAATAACTAAACTATACTTATTAACTTTAAGTTTTACAGCTAAAAATATATAGCAAAAGCCTTTTTACTTGCTTAAAGCTAAAAAAAACAATTAATAATATAATTATAGTTATAAATCAGTTAATAGCAATATAGCTAATTAGGTGGCTTATAGCTATTACCTCCTTTAAATAGTAAATACTAAGGCCTGCACCTATAGGTAGCTGCAGCCCTACTATTTTATATATATATAGACCTGCATATTTAATAAGATCTTAAAAGCTTTTTTTTTCTCTTTACCTTAAAGTTTTTAGGAATAAGATTAAGTTATCTTTTAAAGCTTTACTTTTTTATAACTTATTTATAATAATTTTAAAATTGTTAAATTACTTAAAATCAAACCTAGAATTATTATATATACAATTTTTAGTTTATAAATTTAACTTAAAACTAATTAATTAATTAATAGCACTAGTAAAGCTGCTAAAACAACAACTATTTTAGCTACTAACTAAGATTATAGCTTAAAAAAATAAAAAAACGCGCTAAAATGCGCATAGCTATAAAGCAATAAGCTTTAGCTAAAACCTTATATATAAATAATAACTTTATTAAAACTATTTTAAAAATTAATAAAATCTTATAAACTAAATTGCGTTGCTAATTTACTTTTATTTTAAACCTATTTTAAAATATAAATATTAAAACTTTAAAATATAAAAAACTTAACGCTAAAAATGCGCTTAATACTTTAATTAATTAAGCTTATATTTTTAATTAATAGATTATATTAAATAATTTTAAAAATACTTACTATAAAGTTATAACTATATAGCATTATTAAAAAGTTTATAATTTAATTTAAGCTTTTGCTAAGTTATATATTAAAAATTTTAATAAACTAGAAATTCTGTTTATTTTATTAATAAAAATTTTTAAAAAACCAATATTTAATTTTAATAGTATAATAAATACTAAAGCGTTTAAAAACCTAGTAAATACTTACTTTAATATTGTATTTTAAAAATTTAAAATATATACTTTAATATTGCTTCCTTGCTAAGTATAAGCAAATAAACTTTATATACGCTTTTTTATAAGCAAAAATACTACGTTAAACTTAATTCATTAAACCTATTATCTAAGCAAGCTAGGTATTTATAAAACTATACTATTAAAAAAAAAGTATAACGCTTTTAGTAGCAAGTAAACAGCTATACTTAAAAATATAATAAAAAAGCTTTACTACTAAAGCTTAAACTTAATATAAATAAAACAATTAAGCATATAATATAAAAGCTACTTAACGCTTATAACAAAATTAAACATTTTAAGTTTTAAATAGCTAATATAAAGTAATAAATAATAAACTTTTTAGCTTATAAATATTGAATATTTAAAAACAATATATTTTTAACTTTAACTATATTTTATAAGTTAGCTAAAATTACAATTTTTACATTTTATAATAATAAAAACAAAAATAAAGTAACTTTTAAAGTATAGTTAAAATATATAAAAAACTGCCTTAAAGCTAATAAAAACTAGTTTGTAAATAAAAAAGCTTAACTAGCAAATATTAAAATATATTTAAAAAGATAGTAGCTAAAAACTTGCAGCTTTACTTATAAAATAACTATTTAAACGCAATAAATACTTTTACTAAGCTACTTAACTATTTAAAAAGCAAGTATAAAAACGTTAATTAAAAATAAAATATTAAAGCAAAGTATTAAAAACTAAAAATAAAAAGTTTTACTAATTATTAAGCTTTTAAAAATAGTTTTATATACCTTGCTAACAAACGCTAAATCCTTTGCACTAAATAAAAAAAAAGTTTTATAATAAACTTACTACTTAATTATATAAAAAAACTAGTTTATAGTACTTAAATATAAATATAAACTTTAATACTTTTTTTAATACTATACTTAAGTAATATATATATTTTAATAAAAAAGTAAGTATAAGCTAAATTAAAAACCTTTTAATATAAATAATAGTTATACTAATAATAATATAAACAAATTAGTATAGCTTACCTAAGCAAACAATATAAAAATAACCTAGTTAACAAACAATAACACTACTTTTAATTAATATAATAAAAGCTAAACTAGTAATAACTAATACTTAATTAAATAGCAACCTAAGTTATTTACTAAAAAAATAAAAACTTTTATTATTAAAAGTTAATATTTTAACTATAAAGGTTAAAGATATATGTTTTATAATTATTTATTAAAAAAATAACGTTAACTATTAAGCACAAATCTAAGCTATTATAATAATATATAAATATAAAGTTAAAAACTTATAGCTAAAAATAAAAAGCAAACTACTATTAAAAAAGTAACTTTAAGTTAAATAAACTCCTACTTAAAAAACGTATTACTAATAACTATTAACTATAAAAAACTAAATATTATAAATAAGTATATAAAAAAAGCTTTTTATATTTAACTATACTTTATTTAATAATAAAACTTTTTTATAAACTAATAACATTTTTAATAATATAAAAACTAATATATATATAGCAATAAATATAAAATTAGCTAAATAAATAAAAATAGCTTTAAAACCTACTATTTTTATAAACTTTAATTATTATACTATAATAAGATTTAATAGTAAAATTAGTTAAAAAATATATAAAATTATACTACTTATAATATATATAAAAAAACAAACCTTTAAAGCTATTTTACTTGCTATATTAAAAATATAATATATTATAATACTAAAGAAATTATAGTTTAAATAAAATAAAATATTGCTAAATTATTAGCAATACAAGCTTATATTTTTTTAAAACTTACTACTTAGTATAAGTTATTATTTAAATAATAACCTTTTTTAGCAAACAGTTAAACTAACTTTAAAGCTTATAATATACTAAAACTAAAACCTAATTAAAAAAAATATTTAAAAAATAAAAAAGTTAATAATAAGTAACTTAAATAAACTTAATAACTAGCTATAGCTAGTAAACAAATTAAAAAGAAACTAAGCTAAAAAAAATATATTTTAAATAACTGGTTATTAAATATTTAAAAACTATATTATATACTAAAAAATAGCATTGTTTAGTATAAAAAATAACTATAAACTAAAATATGCTTTTTAATAGCATTTTCTTTATAAAAAATAGTATAAGTTAATTAAACTAAAAGCAAAGTTAAAATTATTAGCATAAAAAAAATTAATTTTATTATTAATAAAAGAAAACTTAAAAAGTTTTCTAATAAAAAAAGCAAAAAGCTAAAAAAAATAAGCTTTTAAAGTAATTTTACTAAAATACTACTTTTTATTACGCACTTTTAATAAAGTTAACTTAAATAAACTTTTTTTATATTATTTAAAAATAAACTACTTAATAAAATTTATAAACATAAAATTAGCTAATAATTTAAAATATAGTCTTTTATATAAAATATTACTAAATAAATTAAAAATAATATAAAAATACTTTATAAATTAACTTTAAAAAAATTATAAAGCTAAGTAATATTTTATAAGCTTTATTTATTTTATTTATTTAAAAACCTTTTAAAAAATTACGCTTTTATATAAATTATAAAAAATTAAACAGTTTAATAAAAAAAGATTATTACTTACTACTACTAATAAAAAAAACTTTTTTAAAAAAATTTATATAAAAATCTTTATAAAAATTAATATATAATAAGCATTTTATTATATTTATATAGCTATAAAAACTAAAAACCTTATAACTTTTTATATTAAATATAAAGCTTATAAATATAAAGTACTACTTTTTAGCTTTATAAACAAACTTTTAACATTTTAAAAATATGTTAATAATATACTATTTAACTACTTAAACTACTTTTATTATATATATATTAATAATATATTAATATACTTTTATATTATTAAAAAATAAAAGAAACATATAAAAAAAGTATTATAGCAATTAAAAAAGCAAAACTTTAAGCAAACGTAAAAAAATTAAAATTTTATATTACTTAAACAAATTTTTTTAAATATATTATAAGCTTAAAAAAAGTTAGTATAAACTTTATAAAAATTAAAGTAGTTTATAGGTAAGCTACCTTTATAATAATAAAAAAGTCTAATTTTTTTTTTAAATTTTATAAGTTTTATAAAAGATTTATTTAAAACTATAATAAAAAAGCAAACCTGCTAATAACCTTAATATATTATAATATAACATTTTTTTAAAGCAAAAAGTATAAAAAAGCATTTTAAAGTTTTAAAAAAACCTTAACGTTAGCATTGCTTTTATAATACTATAATTACAACTTACTAATAAAAGTTAAAATAAACGATTTAAATAAAGTAATAGCTAGCATATTACCTTAATTACAACCTAATAATAAAACTTAATACTTTATAGCTTTTTGTTTAAAAACTATAAAAAACGCAAAACTTAATTATAATACTTATAATAAAGAAATGCTACTAGTAATACTAATATTAAAAAAATAAAAAGCAGAGTTAATTAAATATTAATAAAAAAAGCTATTTATAATAATTATAAACTATAAAGCTTTAAAGTATTTTAGCACTAAGCAACGTTTTAATTTATAATAAGCAAAATAGTTTACATTACTTATAAAATATAATTTTATAATTACTTATAAGCTTGCTAAAAAAAAAAAAACGTTGCTATAAATATTTTATTATAAAAGCAAAAAAATATAGTTTTATAAAAAAAAAAAATGCAACGCTATATAACTTTTTTAAAACCTATAGTATTTAAGTTTACTAGCTTATAAATATAAAGCCTGCTTACTAAAATATTAGCATTTAAACTTTAAAAGGTAATAAAAAACATTATAAGTTTTTAATTAATTAATAAAATATTAAATAAAAATAAAAATAACTTAAAAATATAAATATATTAGCAAAAAGCGCAAACTATAATAAAAAAACAAAAAAACTTATAAATATTATAAAATAAGTTAATAATATATAAAAAATAACTAGTAATTTTAAACCTGCTATATTTATATATAAAATTAATTATAAAAGCATATAAACAAATGCTTATAGCGCACTTTAAAAAAGAAAAACTTACTACTTAGTAGCTAAGCATTACTAGTAGCTAACATTAAAAAAAACTATAATAAATATATAGCTAACTATTTATAATACTAACTAGCAAAAGTTTTTAAAAATAAAATACTAAGCAAGTTAATACTACTACTAATATTAAACTATATATAGCATTACTTAGTAATTAATTTTAAATAAATATTAAAAAATAAATATAAATATAATAACGCAATAATAATAGTAAATAAATTAAGCAAAAAAATATAAACTATTTTATATACTACTAAAGTTACTACTTAATAAACAGCTTAAATACATTATAAAAAACCTTTTAAAGTTTTTAAACTTTTAATTATAATTATATTTAATAAAAAGCTTTAATTTATTTTAGCTTTTATAAATAAACTAGCAAAATTATTAAAAATTATTTAAATCTTAGCTTTTATAAGTTACTATAAAATAGTAAAATAAGCAAAAATAATAAATAAATATTTAAACTAATAGCTATAACTATATATAAACTATTACTAAAATAATTAATTAAAATATATACTAGCTATAAACTATATATAAACTACTATACTATATAAATTAACTAAACTTTTGCTTTATAAAGTAAAAATAAGGTTTTTTATGCTATTTTATTTTAACTAAAAAAACAAAACTATTAAAAAAAACCTAAAAACTTTATACTTTAAAAAATAGCAATTATGTAAAAGCGTATAAAAACGCGCTTAAAAAATCTAAAAATATATTAATATTATAAAAGCAAACTTTTAATAAATATAAAAATAAATAATAAAGCAAGTAAACAAAAGTTAAAAAAACCTTAACTTTAATATAAAAAACTTTATATTTATTTTTAAAAAGCGCTAATCCTAGCTTATTAACTAACTATTTAATAAGCTAAACTACTTTATAACTTAATAAAAGTTTTAAATATTAGCTTATAATAAAAATACTTATACTTCTAAAGTATTTTTATTATAAAAAGCAACTAATAAGTTTTATATTAACTATTTATAAAAGTACTTTAATAATTTCTTATTAAAATAAAAATTTAAATTTTTAAAAGCTTATAAGTAAAACTAGCAAGCAAAAAAAATATATATAATTAAAGAAATATATATATTAAAACTATATTATAACAAGCTATAATATAAAGTGTACTAAAAAAAATTATAAATAATAAATAATAAAAAATATATAGTAAAAAACTTTAAAAATAGTGTAAAGCTATTAAAAAGATTTTATAAAGCATATTTAAAAGCTGCTAAACCACTTAAATAGCTTAAAAAATAGCTATAAGCTGCTAACTAAAACAAATTTAACATGTTATATATTAATAATAACAAAGCAATAACTATAAAAAATAATATATAAAAGATTTACAAAGAAAATGCGTAATAAAAACTACTTTATATAATTAAATTTATATAATTAATTATAAAAAACTATATTATAGCGCAATAATATAAAGGCTTAAACTATTATAATAAATAAGTAAATATTTAAAGCAATCTTTTTTAGCTAAAAAGCAATTAATTAAAAACTTAAAAAATACTAGTTTAAAGCTAAACTATGCCTTAAAACAAGTTATTTTCTTTAAAAAAAAAGTAGTTATAAATTAGTTAATAGCAATATAGCTAATTAAGTAGCTTATAACTATTACTTCTTTTAAACAGTAAATACTAAAGCCTATACTTATAAGTAGCTGCAGCTTTACTATTTTATATATATATAAACTTATATACTTAATAAGATTTTAAAAGCTTTTCTTTTTTTTTCTTTACCTTAAAATTTCTAGCAATAAGATCAAGTTACCTTTTAGAGCCTTGCTTCTTTATAACTTATTTATAACAACTATACTTACTTAAAGCTAAAGTAAATATATAGTTAATATAATAACTGCTATAGCACTATTATATATATATTAAACTTAAAGCAAACTAGCTTTTAAATTTTATTTAAAAAGTAAAAAAAAGTATATAAAATATATAATACTTATTTTTAGCTAAGCATATTTATAATAACCTTTATAATTACTATAGCAAGGTAACCTAGTAAAATATTACTAAAAGTATTATAATATTAAATAATAGCTTTAAAAATAGTATTAGTATTAAGTTTATAATACTTTAATACTTATAAAAGCTTAAAAGTATATTAACTAAAATATAGCAACTAAACAATACTTTAAAGTTTTATAAAAACTAAAATATTAATTATATAGCAATATAATAAAAAGCAGCTATTAAAGCAATATTTTTAAACGCTTTTTTTTAGCTAACTTATTATATTTTAAATTATATAAAGTAAAAATTAAAGATTTTATTTTATTATACTTATACTTAGTTTATACTAATTATATAGTATTTTTAAAACTTTAAAACATTTAATACTAGCTATAATAAGCCCTAGTAGTATACTAGCTATAAGCAACTTATATTATAATAAAAATAAATAATAGTTTTATAGCGTTAATAAACTTTTTCTACTATTAAAACATACTTAAATAAATTAATTTACTTAAAAGCATAGTATAAATTATAAGTAAAAATAATAAATTATATAAGCTATTTCCTTTATTTATAAACTTTATATATAAGTTTAATAAAATTATAGTTACTTTTATATAATATATAAAAAAAGCATTTTTTAGCTTATTATTAAACGTAATATATGTATTATAAACTTAAAAGGTTATTTATAATAGAATTTATTATAAATAACTTTTTATTTAAGTATACCTTTGCTTAATAATTAATATATTTAATAATAGCTAAATATTAAAAAAACAATATATAAAGAAAGGCTTATAGCTTATATAAACGCTAAATTAACTATATATAAGCTTAGTTTAACTAAAACATGTTTACTTATATTAAATATAATAAATACTTATTTAAACTATAGTAATAATAATAATAATTTAATAAAAAAACTTTAGTTGATTATTTTTAACTTTTAATATAATAATTATAATATAAGTTATATTTATAAAAAGGTAAATAATATAAAAAAAGCTTTATAGCAAAAAATAAACGCTTAACGTGCTATAGTTATAGTAAAAAAGCTATATAATAGCTAATTGCTAGTTTTAAAAAAACATAATAAAATATTTATATAAAGCTGCTAAAATATTAAACTTATAAAAAAAACTATATAGTAACTATTAAAAATACAATATATAAGCAAGCTTGCAAGCTTACTAGTAGCTAAAAACTATATAAAAAAACTTGTTTTAATAGCTTTTAAGCTAATAAGCTAAATAATAAAAGTAATAAAAGTAATATTATATTAAAATAATAGCTTAGTAGTAATAAAAAACATTATATTTTTAAACGTGCTATTATAATAATAAACAACTAATAAAACAGGTTTATTTTATTAGTTTAATAAAATAAAAGCGAAAATAAACTATAACTAAAATAAAAAAAGTTATATAATAATTATTTTAACTATTATAATATTTTTAAAGCTATGCTTAGCAATAAAAGCGCTTTTATAATGTTTTTTTAATTATAAATACACTTATTATTATGTTTTTAAAAGCTTTGCAGTATAGCTAAAGCTTTATAACTTTTAGCATAAAAACTAAATATATAAAATAAAAGGTTAAAGCTTATAAGTAATAAGAAACTATAAGGTTAAAGCAAAATAAATTAATATAAATAATTATAAATTAAGCAAATAGTTAGTAACTAGCAGCGTAGTATTAAATAGCACGTTCTTTAATAAATTAACTATTAATAAAAAGAAGTTTTATAAGTAAAATAGCGTGTTTATAATATATAGCTAACTTAAAGTTATTATATTTATAAACATTAAAATAAGCCTATAATAATATTTATTTATAATATTATAACTATAAGCTTAAAATTAGCTTACTTAAGCATTTTAAAGATAATTTAAATAAGTATAATATATATACTAAGCATTATAAAGCTAATAACAAAAATTAAATAGTATAAAGCAACGGTTTAAAACTTTAAAATTTAAGCGTTATTAAATTAATATATAAAAAAAATTGTAAGCTTATTTAACTTTAAAAAGCAATATATAAACATTATAGCTAAAACTAAATACTATATTAATACTTATAATAATATACTTATTAAGCTATTGCTATAAAAGTATAGCGTTTTATAAAAGCGTATGCTTTATAACTTTATTAAAGCTTACTTTAATATTAATATTTAAAAAAATAAAAGTTTATAAGAATTACTAGCGCTTTTAACCTTTTACAAAAGCTTTAAAAGCTATTATATTAAATAAAAACCTTTTTAAATATAATAAAAAAGTTATATAGTATATATATTATAATTTTAAAAAGTTAATAAATAAACTAAAAAGTATATATACTTGCTTTTAAATATATAAAATAAAGTTTAGCGTATTGCTAGTTATAAGTAGTATATTATTATTAACTTAAAAAATAGCTTTTAGCATATTAAAGTAAATAAAAAAAACTATAAGAAAACTGCATTTATAATACTTTTTAATGTTTATAAGTAGCTTATTATACTATTTAAACTATATAATATACTTAAAATGTTTTAAGCGCTAATTTAAAAAATACTTAAAAAATATTATAAGTAGTTTCCTAGATTTCTAAATAATATTTATATTTTAAGAAATTTAATTAAACAACTTTATAAACGTTGCTATAAAGTATTTACTTGCTTTATAAAATATAAAATAATAATTAACATATAAAAATGCTTTATATTTGTTTATAAAAGCGTTTTTTAAGCTTTTATATATTTGCTAACAAAATTAAAGCTAATTTAGCTAAAATATTTATAGTACTTAAACGTTTAATATTATAAATTATAAATAAAATTTAAGTATTTATAAACGCTATAAGATATTTTAAGCACTTTATATACTGCTTTATATATTATTTAGCACCTTTAACTGCTTTTTAAAATAGCTTAAAAAACGTGCTAATTATATTATTACTAAAAGCATACAAAACATAGTATAAAATTTATATAGCTATTATTATAATGCTTATAGTTTAAAGTTTTAATTAATAACTTTTACTTATTTTTAACTTTAATTTAAGTAGCTTATATATTAAAGCTTGCTTAATATAGCTTTATTTATATAATATAAAATCATTACTATACTTTATAGCTTACTACTTTAAAAAGCTTATAAAAACGTAGTTTTAATACTTTATATTAAATTAAAACTTTTTACTATTATACTTAGCTTATAATACTAGCATTATAAATTAAAAGTAATAATATAATCGTTTAAACAAACTATTAGTTACTAACTTTTATTTAAATAAAAGTAAAATAACTTATATAAATAGTTTAATTTTTTAACGCTATAAAGCACTATAGTATTTAAATAGTATATAAGCTAAGCAAAGCAAACATATTAGCTAATTAGCTATTAAAGCTTAAAAAAGCTATAGCTAATAATAAAATAGCACTTAAAATAACTGTTATAATTAAGTTATAAAGAAGGCAAGGCTTTTAAAGATAACTTGATTTATTAATAGAAATCTTAAGGTAAAAAAAAGAAAAGCCTTTAAGATTAGATAAAGTATATAAACTTATATATATATACTATAGTAAGGCTGCAGCTGTTTATAAGTGCAAGCTTTAGTATTTATAGTTAAAAAAAAGTAATAGTTATAAGCTACCTAGTTAGCTATACTGCTATTTAACTAATTTATAATTACTTTTTTTTTTTTAAAAATAACTTGTTTTAAAGCATGTTTAACTATTGCGTTTTACTATATGTTTTTTTATTATATTTTTTATAATAAACTTATTATTGCTTTGTTATTGTTTTTATAAAGTTTATTAAACTTGGTTTTTTTGCTGCTTATAGCTATTTAGCTAGTTATATTAAACGTTTTGCAGCTTTAAAGTGTTATTTATAAAAGAAATTTAATAATCTTGCGTTATTTTTAAAGTTTTTAGCTAAATACTATTTTTTGTTAGTGTTTTAACTTTTTTAATTAACTTTATATTATATTGTGTTATAGTATAGTTTTAACGCTTATATCTTTTTAACTATAAACTTTTTTTACTTATTACCTTTATAGTTTTTTAAAAAAGAAATTAAGTTTTTGCTTTAATAAAAGGTTGTTTAAGTATTTATAACGTTAGTTAGTATAATATTTATTAGTTAATTACTATAAGGTTAGCATTTTAAAAGTATATATATTGCTTTTTTATAACAGAATTTAAAATTTTTATTAAGTTATAAAATAGTTAAGTTTATTAAATAGTTAGTTTATTTGCTAAAACTGCTATTTTTTAATAATAAATATATAGTTTTCTATATTAAAATTAAGCTTTTTATAGCTTTTATTAGCTTAGTTTATTATATGTTATTATATTTGTTATAAATATACTTTTGCTTTATTAACGTGTTTTTTAATTTTGCAAGCTTGTTATTAAGCATTTTAATATAGCTAAGCCTTTTTTAATAATAGTGTTTTTATTTTTTATTTAGCAGTTTTATTTTTTTAGTTAAAATAAAAAAGCATTAAAATCTTATTTTTACTCTATATAATAATAGCTTTATAAACTTATATAATATACCTGCTTAAGTATAGTTTATTATAAATATTTATTTTAACTAATTATTTTAATAATAATTAATATAAAAGTATAGTTATTAGTTTAAATATTTGTTTATAATTTTTATTTATTTTATAAACTTATAATACTTTATTAAAGCTAATTTCTAAGTAATTTTAAAAATCTTAGCTAATTTATTTATAAACGCTAATATAAATTATAGTTTTTAATTTAACAATATTATTATAAATAAGCTAAATATATAAAAAGGTTTTTTATAATATATTTAAGCTGCTTGTTGCGCTATTACCTTTATTGTATATAGTATTATTTAAAACCTTTTGCTTAGTTTGTTTACTATAACTATAGCATTATTAAAGCTATGCTTATTTTTAAATATTTGCTTAAAGTTAATTATTATATATTACTATACGTAATTTAGTACTAGTAAAAGTATTAATTCTTTTAGTATTTTGCTTTTTAAAACCTTTGCTAGTTAGCATTATAAGCTGTTAAAAATATAATAATTATAATTATTTTTAAGCCTAGGCTATTAATATTGTTTTACTATTAGTTATTAAGGGCTTTTTTTTAAGTATATTGTTAGCATTTATTTATAAGCTTTTATAATAAGTTTTGTTTATAAAAAAGTAAATTTAAAACTACTAGTTTTTTTTAATATATTATTAGCTTATTTTATATAGTTTATAAGGTTTTTATTTTTTTAGATTTAAGTAGTATTTATGCTTTTTGCTAATATATTTACATTTTTATGTTTTTTTATAGTATTTTGTTAACAAGCTAAAGGCCTATAAAGGTTTTTACTTTTTTTAAAAGTTTAAATGCTAATATTTTAATAAGCATCTTGCTTATTTATTTTATTATAAATTTAAAAGTTACTAGCTTAAAAACATTATATAGCGTTATAGTTTTCTTTTTGCTTTTTATAACATTATGTTTTTTTATTTTTATAATAATATATTTGTTACTACGTTTTCTTTTAGTTTATAACTTATTATAAAGTTATAATTAGCTAGTAATATAAACTATTTTGCTTTTTATAAGTTAAAGTGCTACTTTATACTAAAGTATTTTAAAGCTTTATAGTTTATAATAATTAAAAATAGGTTTTTTTTTAGTAGCTAACTAATTTAGCTTGCTACCTTTTTATTACTAGTACTACTGCTAGCATTTCTTTATTGTAAATATTATAGTTTAGCTTTGCTTTTTTTATTATTTTAAAGTAAAATACTATAAAGTGCTATCTTTTGCTTTAGTAAGGTTATAATAAAGTACTAGCTATTACTTTATTTAATACGTTTATTTTTACTTTTATAAGTAAGTTATAATTATAATAATATAAAAACAAAGCTAAGGTTAATATTTGTTTTGTTTTTAAAACGCTTTTTTATAGCACTTATTTTAAGTAAAAGTTATATTATAATATATTAGCGCTATTAGTAGTTTTGCTTTTTAGCTATACTTATATATAAACTTTTTATAAAAATTATAAAATTTTAAAAACAATTATATATTTTTTATAATTATTAGCGTTGCTTATTTTTAAACTACTTTAACTTTAATAAAGTTAACGCTAACGCTTTTAGCACTTATTATATACTTTAAAAACTTAGTTTAAATAATATAAAACTTAGATTTTTTAAGGTTTGCTTGCAGTTTTACTTTTTTTAGTTATAATAATATCTTTTTTATATATTTTTAATATTTTTTTATTGTATTAAAGTATATTAAAACATTAGTAATATAAGTATAACAAAATTAATTTAAGTAGTTAAATACTATATTATTTATATACCTTTAAAATATTAATAAGTTATTAGTTATACTAAATAAAAGTACTTTATATTTATATACTTTATATTAAGTTAATATAACGTATTATAAAGCGACTTAAAAATGAGGTTTTATAGCCTATAAATTAAATAGCTAGATTAAATAAAAAATAGCGTACTAAGGTTAATTAGTTAGTAATAACTAATTAACCTAACCTTGCTAAATTCTTTCCTTTTTATATAATTAATCTAGAAAACTTACTATACTACCTTATAGTTCCCTTTATTAAATAGTATAGTAAGTTAATTAATTAATATAACCTATTTAGTTATATTTTATTCTTTTTTGCAGCAGTAGCTAGGTATAAATTAAGTATATTGTTATTAAGACTTTAGCACTTATGCTATAACTTTTTAAAGCCTAAATCCTAACTAAAATAGCATGCAAAGCTCTTTTTTAAAACTTTAAGCATTGCTACTAAGTTAAAACCTAGTTAAAGCTATTTTTTAAAAATCTTTTTAATTAATAAGTTAACACTATTATATCCTTTTGCTACGCTTTTTTACTTTAAGCAAAAAGACCTTATAAATAAGTTAAATAAAAAGCTACCTTTTAAATAGCTATACTATTTATAACACTACTATATCTAGGTTATTAATAAAAGTATTTATTTATAATGCTAACGCCTATTATTATTCTTTATTAAAGCCTAACTTTTTTAAACGCTTAACTATACACTTTATATTATATAAAGCTTGTTTTTTAAACTTGTCTTTATTATAAAAGCATTATATAAAATACTTTTGTTTTTTAAATTTGTATTAAACGCTCTTTAGTTTATATCTTTTTTATTTTTATTTATATTTATTTTTTATTATAAAGGTTTAAGTAATAGGGTAGTTATAAAGTAATGTTGCTAGCGATTTTAAGAACTAGGTATATTAGATAACTTCTGTTTAGTTAGCTAGGTAGGTAACTAAACTGGCTAAAAGGATTAAAAAGGGTGTAACTAGCAAAGCTTTAGCTATTAGTTAGCGTAGCTTTAGCTAATAAGTAGTTTATACGCAAATAGCTTTTTTAGCTAGGTGCTTTATTATATTGCCCCCCTTTTTAAGTTGCTAGTCTTTAGCAATTTTAGCATTTATAGGTATATTTGCTAATTAGGCCTATTTTTAATTTTTTTAATTAAATTAATTTATTAGCTCTTATAAGCTATTTTTTTGTTAACTTATTAGCTTATACCTAGCTTTATATATTTTTTTTTATTTATAACTTTATTTTAATATTTACTTTTTTTTTTAGTATTATTATTTTATTAAGCTTTTTACTAAGCAACTATTATTATACTGCTTTTAAAGCTTTTTTATTTTAAGTTTATATACTAATACACTTTTAATATTAATATAAGTTAATTATTTTTAAACTGTTAAATTTTTAATTTTAACTATAATCTTGCTTAACTAAATAGCAACAAGCTAAAGATTATAATAATACTTAGTAAAAAGCCTTACTAGTACTACGTTTTTAACATATATTTAGATTTTTATATTTACTATTTTTACTACTTTAATAACGTTAATTATGCTTTTTATAAAAAAAACTACTAAAGTTATTATATTATATATTTATTGCTTTTTTACTTATTAGTTTATTTAAATTTTTTTTTTTTTAAATACCTTTTGCTTTAATTAATATAACTTAATAAATTATATAGTATGCTACTTATTTTTACGCTAAAATAAAAAACGCTTAGCAAAACTATTAAGCTATTATTACTAAAGCTAAAAATAAAAACAAAAATAAAAATGCAAGTATAAACGCTACTTTATTAAACAATACTTTTATTACTATAAGTTAATATATATTTTGCTTATTTAAAGCAAGCTTAGCTTTTTAGTATATAGTTATTTTTAAAAAAGAGCTAGTTATACTAATTAAAAAAAAAAGCAATACTATACTACTATTTATTAAAAATTAGTTACTATTTATTATTTATTAACTATTATAATTACTTTTTTTATTATTTATATTTTTGCTGCCTGTTTGCTAGTATATTTGCTAATATTTAGCAGTTTTATATTAGCAAAAAAAAGCTTTTACTTAACAACTTTAATAATATTATATATAAAGCCTAGTTTTTTATTTTTTTTTAAAGTACTAAAATAGCTTTTTAAGTAATTTAAATACTTATTTACGCTAATTATATATATTTATTTTAAAAGCTGCTAATAAAAAGCTAAACTTTAAAAAAGCTTATAAAAATAAAAGTATTAAAGCGTTTTTTAGTATTAGCAAAGCTTATTAAAAGATTTTTGCTTATAATATAGTTTTTATTACTATTATTAGCTTTATTTATAATACTTATTAAATTGCGTTGCTTATTTTTAGCTATAACCGTTTTAATAGCATAGTATATTATTTGCTTTTTTAGCTACTTTTTAGCTTTTGCTTACTAACTTTTTATTTAATAATAATGCTTTTTATATTAGTAGTTTAAAATATATTTTAAGTTATAATAGGTTTATTAAAATAAAAGTTTTTATTTTTTATAATATTATAGCTTAGTTTTAGCTTGCTTAGTAACAGCTTGCTATTTTTTTATTAACTAAATATATACTTTATAATTTAGTGTTTATTATACTAATTATAACTACTTTACTTATTATTTTACTTAGTATAAACCTTTTTAACTTTTTTTTATATTAGTTTAGTAAATAGCTTACGTTTACTAAGTATTTAGCTAGCTTTTAAGTATTATATTTTATTAGCTAGCTTTTTTATTTTACTAAATATTTTTGTTTACTTTAGTTTTTTTAATACTAAATAATATTTTTTATTACTTATTTTTTTTGCTTATTTTTTAACTTAAATAGCGCTATTTTGCTAGCATTTTTTAGCTAGTTTATTTATAGTTTAAGTAATAATATAAAAAATATATTATAAACCTAAAAATAAATTTTTAGCAACTAGATTTAATATATTTAAATTTTTATTTTTTAACAACTTTAATTTAAATATATATAAAAGCTAGTTTTTTTTTATACTTAAACTTAAAGTATGTTATTAATAGCTTTATTACGTTACTTGCTTAAAACTTTTTTAGTATATAGCGCTTATTATAATACTTTTATATTAACTTTACTATTTATTTTTAATGCTTATAAACTATATAGCGTATAGCTTTTATTTACTATAGCTTTTTTTTTACTTTTTAAATATTAAATTAAAGCTACTTTAGCATATATTTAATACTTTTTAAATAATATTTATATAATGCTTTAAATAGCAAATAGCTTATAATAGTATATTAGCTATTATTATATACAAACTTAGTATTTACTAATACTTTAATTTAGCTATTTAGCTTACTATTATAAAAAGTATAAAAATACTTTTTTAAAGTTTAGTATACTTATTTTATTTAGCTATTAATTTAAAAGTACTATATAGTAAATAGCTACTAACGCACTTTTTATACTTTATAAAACTTTTTTTAAAATTTGCTTATAATAAGTTTATTTTTATTACTTATAATCTTTTTTAAAAACTTATACTAGCAGTT
>MU401852.1:0-22109 GCA_022579005.1 Poronia punctata
TTAAATTAAAGCTTTAAGCACTTAGTTAAATATTATTTTATAAAATATTAAAAGTAACTATTATAATATTAATATAAAAATAGCTACTTATATTAATTACTTATTATAATATATTTTTAATAAGCTAAAATTTAGTTTTTTAAACTAAAGCTATAAAATAATTAATTAATTTTAAAAGCATCATTATATTAAGTTATAAGCTAGGCAGCTTGCTAAAGTTTATAGCGTTAATTAAAACTTAATTTTTATTTTTTAGCTAAATTAGTATTTAATATTTTTAAATGCTATATAAATAGTTTTTTTACTTTTAACTATAGCGTTTTAAACAATATAGCTAACTTAATAAATTAATATATTAACATAGCTTAGTGCTTTAAAAATTATTTTTTTAAATATAACGTTAATCTTTTTTAAAAGTAGCTTATTAACTTTAATATTTTATAACTATTAAGCTTTTATATAAATATTAAGCGCTTATTTTATATTAGCTTTTTTTACTTTTAAGCATATTTTTTATAATAGCAAAAAGTAAATTAAATATTTTAATTTTTAAAGCAACTAATTAAATATTTAATTATAATAAAATATTTTTATTTTTTAAAGTAAAAACTTTTATAAGCTTTTAATAAAAGTAAATTTATTTAAAAAGTAGCTTATATTAATTAATAGCAAATATTTTAGCAGCTGTTTTATTATTATTATTTTTAACTTTTTTTATAACTTTTATGCTATTAAAGTTAATAGTAATAATATAAATAAAATTTTAAGTTTAGTTTATATAAACGTAGCTTTTACTTTTATATATAAATAAGTTATTATTTTAATATAAAGTTTTAATTATGCTTATATTAGTAGTATAAGCAAAAAGTTTAGTATTAATAACGTTTTTTATAGCTAAAATATTTTATTAATTTTAAGCATTAGCTACTTATACTAGTTAAATATACTTTATTTATACTTATTATACTACTTTAAAAGCTATATTTTATAATATTAAATTATGCTTTTTAAGTTTATAGTATGCTAAAAAATAAAAGTTATAATTATTAGCTAAGTTATTTTTTTAAATATAGTATAATGCTTTAATTTTAATACTTTTATGCTTTTAGCTAAATATAATAATATTACTAAGCAAAGCAATATATTAAATATACTTAAGCAAGCGTTTTTTTTAAAGTGCTACTAACTATTAAAGTATATAATTTTGTTTTTATTAAAGTTATATGCTTTTAAACAATTTTATTATAAGTAAAAGTTTTTTAAATATACTTAATACTTATAATTAAATACTTTTTAGTTTAAATAGCTTTAGTAACTTTTTTATTTTTATTTACTATAATTGCTTTGCTAGTTTATTAAATATATTATAGCTTATATATTTTGTTAATTATAATTAATAAAAAGCTAAAATGCTAGTTAATTTATTATTTTTTATTATTTTTTTATAACTTTTAGCTAACCTATTATAATTTTAATTTTTTAAAAATATAAAGTAAAGTTGTTTATAATAGTAATAAGCTTTTATTTTATAACTATTACTAGCTAGCTATTAACTATAGCTATACTTTTTACTTATTAAGTATTTTATTAATTTTTAAGCTAAGTTATAATAGCTTTAATAAAATATAAATAAAAAAGCTTATTAAGTTTTTTAAAAAGCTAAAATCTTTTTTACTTTACTTTTAATATTTTTAAAACTAAAATTTATTTATAGCTTAAAAGTTAAGCTTATTATAAAAGTTTTTATAACTAAGTTGTTTAAAGTTACTAGATTTTAATTAATAAAAAAAATAGCTTAAATTATAAAGTTAAATATTTTTTATAAAAGGCTTTAAACTATAATATTATTAAAATATAGTTTATTTTAAGCTTTAGTATTTGAGTAAAAAAAACAATATTATTAAAAGTATTTATATAAGCTTTTAATATTATTTAACTAAAATATTTTTTTATAATTATAAAGTATAGCAATAGTAAAAAACTTTTGTTTAAAATTATTTAAAATAAAATAATACTTAATAGCGCTATAAGCAATATTTTAATTTATATAATCTTTTAAAAAAAATATTAACTACTTATAAACTTTATAACTTAAAGCATATTAAGGTAATAGTTAAATATAAGCTTTTAAGGTTATATAATAATTATTAAAGTAGTAAAAAACCTTTTTAAGCTAGTTTATTACTTTAGTATTATTAAAAAATTTTTTAAAATGCTTTAAAAAATTAAAATAAGTTATATATTGCTAAAAAATATTAAAGTTATATAAAAAAATAGCAAAATAGTTAGCAAAAATTAAAGTTAAGTTTATATAGCTTATAATTAAAATATTAAAAGTAAAAGTTAAAATAAGTTTTTAAATAAAAAGTAATAGTAAAATAAAAGTTTTAGCTAACTTAAAAGCTTTAAGCTTTAAGTTAATAATAAAAAGCAAAATAAAGCTAGCTAAGTATAAGCAAATAATTAAAAATATTGCTTTTTAAGTTAAAGTAAAGCTTAGCAAACTATTTTAATATTATTTTAAAGCAAAAGGTTTAAGTAGTATAAAGTAGTAGCTTAAATTATAGTTTTTATTTATAAAATTATAAAGTTTTATAAAAAATAACGTATTAAATAAAAAAAACTATATAAAATGTTATAAGCTAAAGTAATAAAATATAAATATATTAAAAAGCTGATATTAACTAAAAAAGGAAAAAAATATAATAAAAAGTTATTAGCTAGTATTTATATTTAGTTAAAATTTTAAAAGTTTTTATTAAAAGTTTAATTTTTAAGTTACTTTAGTTTTTAACTACTAGCTTATATATATGCAGCTTTAAATATAGCAAGCCTTTTTATACTTTATAAAATATACTACCTTTTTTTATTTATTATAGTATTTAAATTTTTTTAGTTTTTTAGTTTTTTTTAGTTTTTTAGCTATTTATTTTTTAGTTTTGCTAGTTTTTTAGCTATTTATTTTTTAATTTTTCTTTAGTTTTTTTATATTTTTAGTTTTTTTAAATTACTATTAAAAATATTTTTTAAGTTATAGTTTTATAGTTTTATTAATTTAAAAGTAGTAAGCTAGCTAAGTTATGCTTTATAGTTTTAGCTTTATAGCTTAATTTATATAGCTTTTATTGTTTAGTTTTAAATTATAATAACTTAGTTATTTTTAAAGCTTTTTTATAATATATTATTTTTATATTAAAGCTTTTAGCTAATTTTTATAGTTTTTAAGGTTTAAAGTAAGCTAGTATTTTAATTTTATTTTTTTAATTAAATTATTAACAGTATTAAAAACTTATTACATTTTTAGCTTATATACGTTTATATATATAAGCATATTATTAATTTTTAGCTTTTTTTCTTTTTTATATAGTTTATTTTATAAAAAAAAACTTTTATAAGTTTTATATCTAAGCAAAATTATTATTATAATAAAATTAAAAGTTTTTAAAGATTATTTTAACTTTATACTAAAAAAGTTTTAGTTAAAGTAAACATATTAACTAAGTTTTAAAAGCTTTATATTAATTATAGCTTTATAAAAATATTTTAAAAAGTATAACTTAATATGTTAAGTATATAATAAATAGCTAGGTATCTAGGTTTAAAAAACAACGCAAAAATAATAGCTATATATATAAAAACAAAAGTCAAGCTAGCCCTTTTTAGTTCTATAGCTACCCTATAACATAAGGCGTAACTAGCATGCATGCTAATTACATCGCAATATAAATATATATATATTATACTAGGTATTAAGACGTTATTGTAGTGTTGTGTTAGCCGGTACATTGGCATTTTTGCATGTAATTATAGTCTGGAATAGACTGAGTTGTAGACGGTTATGCTGCGGCTGCGGTGTAAAAAGTGGAAATGTGTAGAAAATAGAATTGCAACCCCCTTTGCGTGCAGAGGGGTTTCTAAGTGTAGACCCCTACTAGCAACTTAAAAAAAGAGGCAGTGTAACAAAGTACTTACTTATAGCACTTATTAACTACGCTATAGGTATATAAACTATATATAAGCTAAACTTATACTAACTATTAGCTATAGTTTAGCTAGTTATACTTTTTATAATTTTATTAGCTACTTTAGTTACTTATTTAGTTAACTAAATAAAAGTTATTTAATATACCTAGTTTTAAAATTGCTAATAATATTACCTTATAACTACTTTATTATTTTAACCTTATATATAATAACTTCTACTTTTCTATTAGTAAGCTAATTTTAAAAGCAAATTTTAAGCGTTATATTAATTAAGTAGTTTAGCTTATATTAATACTATATTATATTATTGTTTTTATTATATAAATTTATAAAGCTATAAAAGCAATTAGTATTTACTTTTATAAAAGAAGATATTAATATTTAAATAAAAAATATACGTTATTTATAAGAAAGCAAGCGTACTTTTATATAGCTAAGCATTAAAAATTTTAATAAGTAGGGTTTTAAAATCTAAATTTTAAGCTAACTTAGTAAAGGTGTTAAAAATTATTAAGTTAAGGCTAAATAATATAGTTAGCAAAGTTTACAAAGTTTATTAAATTATAGCTAATTTAAAAATAAAGCTTTTTTATTTTAATAAAACTTAATACTTAGTTACTAATTATATAACTAATATAATAAATATTAATAAGTCTACTTTAAAAGCTTAGTTAAGTATTAAATTAATTATATTCTTTAAAAGCTTTATATATTTTTTATAGCTAACTATTTAATAAAGCTTTATTGCTTATATATATTTAAAAGTAAAAACGTAGCTTATTAAATTAAATATATAAGCTCTTTGCTAATAAAAGTTGATTAAATTAAAGATTTAATAATTGCTGCTAATAAATGTTTTAAAAAATTAAAAGCTTTATATTAATTAGATTTTTTGTTTAAATTAAGGCTATAATTATTTTTTAAGTAGCTACTAAAGAATATAAGTAAAGGGTTTTAAAATATGCTTATAGCCTAGCTAAATACATATTTAATTAAATCATTTAGTTAGTTTTTTAAAACTAAATAAATGCTTGCTATAATTTTATTACTTAAAAGCTAATTCTAGTAGTAATGCTTAATTAGTATTATAAGCTAAAAAGTAAATAATTTTGGTTCTTATAATTTTTTTTTTTAAAAAAAGTTTTAGCACTTTTTACTAAAAAGTAAATAGTTAATTTTATTATTGTTAATATTTTTGCTGCTTAAAAACTTTTATAATTTTATATAATTTAGTAATAAGTTAACATGTTTAAAGTAAACTTGCTAAATGCTAATAAGCTTAAATAAAGTCTTTTAAAAATAAATAAAAGCTATAATCTTTTATAGCCCTACTTTTTTAAGCGCTAAAAATGTAATTTGCTATAGTATAAACGCAATAAATAAAATATATAAAGTAAATAGTAGTACTAAGGAAACTAAAAAAAAAAGATTTTTTTTTAAAAAAAATTAATATAAGTATAAAAATATATTTAAAAATAAAAAAAAAGTTTATAAGCTATTTTTTATTAAAATAGCACATTACTAGTAAGTAAAATTATAGTTAAAAGATTTTTATGTCTTTTTTATAATAAATCAAATTTAGAAAACTTAATAAAATTTACTTTATTAAGTACTTTAATATAATAAGGCACTTACTTATAAAACCTGTTTACTAAGCTACTTATGTACAGACTATACCTAGGCTAAACCTATGCTAACTATTAGCTATAGCTTAGCTAGTTATACTTTTTTCTTTAGCTAGCTTAATTACTTATTAAGTTAACTAAATAAAAGTTATTTAATATACTTAGTTTTTAAAATTGCTAACAATATTACTTTATAACTATTTTATTATTTAAACTTTTATATTATGTTATTTTTTTATTTAAAAGTTATAATATAATATTTAGTAAAAAGATTTATATTAAAAACTAAGCATAGTTTATAACTACTAACTAAATAACGAGCAATAATATAAACAAGCTTAATAAACTTAATACTAAAAATAAGCAATTAAAACTAAAAAAACTTGCTAATAGTTAAGCTAAATTTATAAACAGCTAAAAATAGAAAAGCTATAATAAATATAAAGAAAAAGCAAAGGGCTTAATAGTAATTTAAAAAACCTAAAACAAGGTATATTACTTATTAAAACAAATAATTAATTAATAACTAGGAACCTTTAAAAAGGTTAAAAAAGTAAAAATCATTTTTTTACTTTAAGCTATTATTATATATAGCAGCTTGTTAAATAAAAGCTTTTATTAAAGTTTTAAAAGCTAAAAAACGACTTTTTTTAAATTAAATTATTAATATAGCAAGATAAAACGTATAGTTGCTTTAGCTACTTACTAAGTAAAACAAACCTAATTTAAAAATAATGTAAAAGCTTTTATATATAATTATAAGCAGCTAAAGCAAAATGTTATCACTATAAAAATTAAAAACTAGATTATAGGTATAAATAAAAGCAATTTATAAAAGCCTAGCCTTAAAGATTTAATATAAATGCTTTTAGCTTTAATATAAGCTAAGTTTAAAATTTAAATAAATTGGTATACTTATAAAAATATGCTAAATTATAATAATTTTTAAAAAAGCTAGTTTTAACATTTTTTAAAAGTTTATTTTATAAAAAAATGTTAACTTAAAGCTATTTAAGCAAACTTTTTAAAGGTAGCTTTATAAAATAAACTTATAAAAAAATAAAAACTTAAAAGTTTTTTTTATTAGCAAGTACTAATATAAAAGCTTAAAAGCGCTATATTATTTAAAAGTAATAGCTAACTAGCTTTTAATTATTAGTATAAGCTTTAATAACAACTAAAAAAAGTTTTATTTAAGTAATATATGTTGCTTAATAATATAATAATAATATATTAAAAAGCTAAAAGATAATAAAGCACTTAGTACTATATTAGTAAAAAGTAAAAACTATTTTAAAAGCAAAAGTATACTAAATATGTATTAAAGCAAAAAAAGTTAGTAAATAACTTAAAAGTGCTAAAGCGTTTTTATTAAAAAACTAATAACTTATTTAAGCAAGAAATAAATTATAATTAAAAGAAATTAGCATATATTAGTAGCAGCTTTAGAAAGTATTTTTATTATAGCTAAAAAGGATATATAGCTTAAAACTGCTTAAAAATAAAGCACTAGGATTAAACTGTTAATTAAGCAAAACTAAACAAAAGTTATTAAAATAGCTTAAAAGTAAACTATAAAAAATTTAAAAAGCTTTATTAAACTTGTAAAAAAGTTAAAAGCTAAGCTAAAATGAAATAATATATTTAATTTACTTTAATAAAGTTTTATAAAGCATTTAATATTATAAAGGTATTTAAAGAAATAATTATAGTTTTTTTAAAGAGTAAGCAAAAGCTAAAAACAAGTTATAATAAATATAAATATAAAAGCTTAAGTTAATATTACATATAAAAACTTTAAATAAAAACATTAATAAAAAGTAAATATTTTATTACTTTTTTAAAAAAAACTAAATAAAAAGCTAATCGAGTATTAAGCAGCTTATATAGTTAGTTTGTAAATAGTTAATATATAAAAAATTAAAAAACTTTTAAGTAAGTATTTTATATAATATATAAAAAGTAAAAAGCATTAAAGCTTTTGCTATTATTATTAATAATAAGTTAATTAAATATTTTACTAAATATAACGTTTACTTAGTAATTTTATAGCAAATAATAAAAGATACACTATAAAAAGTTTATTAAAAACGTAGTTAGCAATTAAGCAGCATATATAGGTAACTTAATAAGTATTAAAGTTAATTTAAAAAAAAAGTTATTATTTTTTTAAAAAAAAAATAAACTTAGCACTAAAAATAAAATTAACTTATTTAAGTATTTTAAAGCATTTAAACATATATACTTTAAACTATTAGCTAAAAAGTGGCTTATATTAAAAAAAGCATAATATAAAAAAAACTTAGTAAAAAAAAATAAGTATATTTAACTTAATTTTTTATTATAAAGGCTTAATAATATATGCTTAAAAAGTACTTTAAAAAACTTTTTAAAAACCATATATAGCATTTAAAAGCAAATATAAAACTTTTATTTTATTTATACTAAAAAAACTATAAAGCTTTATATTAATTATAAATGCTAAAATAAAGTAATTATAAAAAATAAATAATTTTTACTTTTTATATTAAAAGTAATAAATAAGCTAAAGTTAGCAAGGATTTATTTAAAACTAAAATTTAAAATATTTACTATTATATTTAAATTAAATATAGTAACAAGTAAAAAACTAATTTTTAAACAAAATATAAGCATTTTAAATATATTTTTATATATTTTAAAGTAACTAATATGCTTATAACCTTTTAAGCTTATATATATAAAGTTTTAGCTAGTTTAGTAAATTATATTTATATAGTTTACTTCAATAAGATTATAGTTTTTTTTTAAAAAAAAATAAAAAAATAAAAAAGCACTTTTAATTAGTTTATAAAAAGTTAATAAAGTATTAACTATTTATAAAGCTATTAAATTGAAATTTTTTAAAATAAAAATAAAACTTTTAAAGTTTATTATTATAACTAAAAAATAAAAATAAACTTTTAAAACATCATTATAATTTAAAAGTAAAAAGTATAAACTTTAATATATAATATATAAATATTTTTAAAGTTTGCAAACTTTTATAAAAAGGTTATAGCTAAATATATAAACGTTACTATGCTAATTATAGCTATTTTAAAAAATTATACTTTGCTAAGCTATATTTTTAAATAAACCTTATAAGCAAATTAAGTTATTAAAAATATAAAAAAAGCTTTTATGTTAATAATTACTTTTAATTATTAAAATAGCTACGTTAATATAAAAGCAAAAATAAATATATTAATAAAAATAATATTAAAAATATTATTTTAGTTATATAAAAAATATAAAGACTAGTTACTTACTAGTTATAAAAGCTTATAAACATAAAAACTAAATAAATAATAAGCTAGTAAAAGCTTTTAATAGTTATAAAAAGCTATAAATATTAGGATTAATACTTTATAAAATAAATAAAACTTATATAATACAAATAAATTATATAGCTTTAAAGACATGGTTAACTTACTAGCATAAGACTTTTAAAAAAGCTGGCTTACTAAATATATAAGCTAGCATAGTTTAACTTTAATATAAAATATTACTTAAGCATCTTAAACTTAATAAATAAGTTATTAAAAAACCTAAATTATATAACTAAAAAACTTTATATAAATATAATACTAGTATTAAAAAAGCTTTAACTAGTTAATAAGCTATAATAAAAAATATAGTAATTATTAATAAAAGTTGTATTTTAAAAAAGTAAAGCATTAGCTTATACTATTAAAGCAGCTTAAAAAGCTTTAGTAAATATATACTTATTAGCTTTTTTAATAATAAAAATATAAATTACAAACTTATAAGCTTATAAAGTATTAAACTTTGGCTATATAATTATAAATAGCTTTTAAAAGTAAAAAAGTAAATAAAAGTAATATATATGCTTAACTTATATATTATATACTATATTAATAATAATAATAACCTATTTAATAAAGGCTATTGCTAAAAGTATAAAACCTACTTTTTTTAAAAAAGGTTAAAGCTATTTCCTTATAATTAATATATTTTATATGCTAAAACTAAAAAATTAGCTTAAAATACAGTAGCATTTTAATTAGCAGCTTTAATATGGTTTTATAAAATAGTTTATAAACTTTAAGCTAAAAACTTTACTTTTATAAACATTATAAAAATTATATACTATAAAGCTAAAATATATAGAAAATATTATATTTTAAAAAGTAGCTAGGAATTTTAGCTAAAAAACTTTAGTAAAGTAATTAATACATTAACACTATAATAACTTTAAAGGTAAGCATATAAAGAAAAAGAATTTGCTAACTTATTATAATATAAGTTTTATTAAAAAAGCTTAAGCAAAACGTTTAAAAATACGTTATTAGCTATATATAGTATAAAAGGGCTTAACGCTTAAATATAAGCTTTATAAAGAGCTTTAGTTATTACTTTTTTAAAGTAACTTTTTTAAAGAAAATTAGCTTAAATTTTATAATAAAACTACTTTAATATATAAAAGCTAAAAATAAAATTTATAATAAGATTTTAGTTATAGTAAACTAGTTTATAAAATAGCATTATTTATTTTAATATAAAAGATGCTTAATACTACTAAACTTATAGCAATTATATATTAGAAAGTAATATATTAATATAGGTCTTTTTAAAAAAACATTATAAGTAGTAAAAATAAACTTATTATAAGCAAATTTTAAAAAAAGTTTTATAAAGGATAAAATATCTATTAACAGGTTTTTACTATATAGTACTTTTATTTAATTAAATAAATTATATGTATATTAAATATTAAAAAAATACTTTTATTCTTATATTATTAAAAGTTTAAATAGTTAAGTTAAAAGGCTAGCAAAAGCTAAGTATATATATAATAATAGCTAATATATTACTATAAGCTATTTGCTATTTAAAGCGCTATATAAGTACTACTTAAAAAGTATTAAATATATATTAAAGCAGCTTTAATTTAATATTTAAACAGTGAAACAAAAGGTATAATAAATAAAAGCTATATAATAATAGTTTGCAAGCATTTAAAGCAACCTATAAAAATAATATAAAAATAATATAATAAGCATTATATGTTAAAAAAGTCTAAATTAAGCAATATAATAAAGCTATTTATAGTATACTTTAGATTTACATATAGAAAAAGCTAGCTTTTATAGATATTTTAATTAAAATTATTAAAAAAATAAGAACTTAACTATATTAAATTAATCTATTTAAACTTTAATTTTAACTTTATAATATATTGTTTATATTATTATTTACATTATATATAAACAAAGTAAAAATAATAGTTAGGTACCAATAGTTAAATAAAATAATAAGTAAATAAATATAAGGGTTTAAGTAGATTAGTAGTTGCAAGGTAATGTTGCTAGCAATTTTAAAAACTAGGTATATTAAATAACTTATATCTAGTTAACTAAGTAAGTAAGTAGGCTAGCTAAAAAAATTAAAAAAGGGTGTAACTAGCTAAACTATAGCTAATAGTTAGTATAGGTTTAGCTTATATATAGTTTATGCACTAATAACCTACTTAGTAGGTTTTATAAGTAAATGCTGTTTTTACTGCTTTTTTTAAAGTTGCTTATGTTTAGTAATAAAGCATTTATAAGTATATTTAAAAAAGTTTAGCTTTATATTTTTAGCTAACTAATTACTTTTATTTTACGCTTTATTATTATTTAGTTGCTAGCTTTTATTATAATATATTTTAAGCTTATTTATTAGCTTTTACTTTATATAATAACACTTTTATACTTTTTATTTTTGCTACTAGTTTTTTAAAGTATACTTACTACTATAAATTCTTTTTAGTTATTTTATATTAGCTTTATATACTTGTACTTTCCTTATTTAAATTTTAATTAGTTAAATTTTAATTATATAGTTGCTAATTTTGCTATTAATAATAAACATACTAAGTAGCTAAAAATTATTATTTTTAATATTAAACTTTATATTTATTATATAACTAAAATATATATTAACTTTTTATATTTACTATGTTTCCTAGGATTTTAAACTTAACTATACTTAATATAAAGTAAACTATAATACTTATTCTTTTAAATGTTTATACTAATTAATTTTGCTAAATCTTACTAATTTTAATTAGTGCTATTTAGTAAATTACTTGCTATACTTTTTTTTCAACATACGTGTTTAGCTTTTTATAATAAATTATATATGCTATAAAGTTAACAACTTTAAAGCTTATATTTTTTTGCTAAGTATTGTTTATATAAATTATTATATTTAGTAATTTTAAAAGCTTTACTAGCTTTTTAGTTATACAATTGCTTTAAAAAAACTATATTTTTTAAAAATAAACTTTATTACTATACTACTATATATTAACAGTTAATTAATACTTACTATTTGCTTACTATTTTACTTCCTTTTAAATTTATTAGTATTACTTACTAGTTATGTACTATTTATTAACTTAATAGTAATATAGTTATAATTAAACTTTTATCCTTTTATTTAAAACTAGCTTAATAGCTTAGTTTTAAAAGCTACTACTATAGTACTTATTACTACAATATAATATATTTTTTTAGCCAACTAAAATATATATCTAAGTTATTTTTTTTAGCTTACTATTAATATTATTTTTAGTAAGCTAAACTATTTTTAGCTGCTTTGCAAATTTAGTAGCTATAAGTATTTTTTTTATATTACTAAGTTTATTTAAAATAAAATACTTTATATATAATATGCTTATTATTTAAGTTATAATATTTACTTATTTTAGCTATTATAGCTTTTTTAATAGCTATTTGTTTGCTTTTGCTTACTAATACTTTATTTAGTAATAATACTTTTTATATTAATAGTTAAGTTAAAATTGCTATAAGCTTACTTTTATATAAGTTTTAGTTTTTATAATACTATAGCTTAATTAATCATTTAATAATAGGTTACCATTTTTTATTAACTAAACTTTATACTTTTATAATGTTTAGTGCTTATATACTAATATAACTACTTTATTTATTATATTAGGTTAGTAAATAGCTTACGTTTACTAAGTATTTAACTAGCTTTTAAATATTATATTTTACTAGCTAGCTTTTATATTTTACTAAGTATTCACTTTAGTTATTTTAATACTAAATAATATTTTTTAATACTTATTTTTTTATTTATTTTTTAAATTAAATAATACTATGTAATTTTGATCTTAGCTAGTTTATCTATAGCTTAAGTAATAATATAAAAAAACATATTATAAACTTAAAAATAAATTTTAAATAACTTAATTTAGTACGCTTAAGTCTTTATTTTTCTAACAACTTTAATTTAAATATATATAAAACCTAGTTTTCTTTATTTAAACTTAAAGTATATTATTAATAGCTTTACAATATTACTTGCTAAGAACCTCTTTAATATATAATGCTTATTATATTACTTTTATATAGTTTTTATAGCTTGCTATCAAGGGTTATAAACTATATAGCATATAGCTTTAATCTATTATAATCTTCTTTTTACTTTTTAAACTTATAGCTAAAAATGCTTTAATATATACTTAATGCTTTTTAAGTAATACTTATATAATACTTTAAATAGCAAATAGTTTATAATAACATCCTAGCTATTATTATATATAAACTTAGTTTTTTATAATATTTTAACTTATATATTTAGTTTATTTATAGTAGTAATATAGAAATATTTTTTTTAAAGTTTAGTATATTTACTTTGTTTAGATATTAGTTTAAAAGTGCTATATAGTAAATAGTTGCTAACATGTTTTTTTTATTTTATAAAACTTTTTTTAACACTTACTTATAATAAGTTTATTTTTATTACTTATTATTTTTTAAAAAAGCTTATACTAATAGTTTACTTCATAATATTTAATTATTATAAGCTTAATAGCATTAACTAATTTTTATATAAAAATAAATAATACTATTATTATAAACTAGTTTATAATAAATAAAATTATATTATAAATATTACTATTTGCTTTAATATATAAAAAAGGTTTTATAATAAAATCTAATTTAATTTTTTAAAAAGACTACGTTAGTTATAGTAATAACTAAGCCTTTCTATAAAGCTTATACTTTAGCTTTTAAATACTTTTATATTATATATAGCTAATACCGTATTTTTAAATATTTTCTGTTAAGCTTTTTTAATAAAACTTATATTATAATAACTTAGCTATTTTTTTTATATACTTAGCTTAAAAGCTGTTATAATATTAATATATTAATTACTTTATTAAAAGTTTTTAAACTAAAATCATTAGCTATTTTTTAAAATATAATATATTTTTACTATTAATATAATATTTTTATATATTCTGGCTTTATAGCTTATAACTTTTATAAGTTTTATAAAAGTAAAGTTTTTACCTTATAGTTTATAAACTATTTTACAAAACTATATTAAAGCTGCTAATTAAAAGGCTAGTTTGCTTTAAGCAATTTTTTAGTTTTAATATATAATATATATTAATTATAAACAATAGCTTTACCTTTTTTTAAAAAGAACAGCAGTTTTTATACTTTTAATAATAGCTTTTATTAAATAAGTTACTATTGCTATTTATATAGTATATAATATATAAGTTAAGTATATATATTAGTGCTTTTTACTTTTTTACATTTAAAAATTGCTTATAATTATATAGTAAAAGGTTAATAATTTATAAGCTTATAAGTTTGTAATTTATACTTTTATTATTAAATAAGCTAAGAAATATAAGTTTTATAAGTTTTTCAAGCTACTTTAGTATTATAAGTTAATAGTTTTTTTAAATAAGATACTCTAATACCTACTATACTTTTTCTAGTAGGTTTCTAACTAGTTAAAGTTTTTTTTTTAATATTAATATTATATTTTTATATTAAATATTTTTAACTATATACTCTAGCTTTTTTTAAAAAAAATTACTAAGCTTAATATACTTAATTAATATTTAATATTAAAATTAAACTATACTAGCTTATATACTTAGTAAGCAAGCTTTTTAAAGAGTTTTATATTAAAAAGTTAATTATAGTTTTTAAAACTATATCATTTATTTATACTATAAAGGTTTTTATAAAAATACTATTATTAATATTTATAATTTTTTATTATTACTAAAAGCTTTTGCTAGCTTATTACCTACTTAGCTTTTATATTTATAAGCTTTTATAACTATTAAGCAACTAGTTTTTACGTTTTTTATAAAGCTATAATAATATTTTTAATATTAAATTTCTTAATATATTCATTTTTACTTTTATATTTAAGCAGCTATTAAAGTAGCAAAAAGTAGTTGCTAAAATAAAAGCTTTTTTTATATTTTTAAATACTTAATTTACTTTTAAGGTTTACTTAAAAACGTAGCTTAGCAAAGTATAACTTTTTAAAATTGCTATAATTAGTATAGTAACATTATACTTAAGTATAAACTTTTTATAAAAGTTTATAAACTTTAAAAATACTTATATATTATATTTTAAAGTTAATACTTTTTACTTTTAAATACTAGCAACCTTAAAAAAACCTATTTTTATTTTTTTAATTATACTAATATACCTTAAAACTTTTATTTTAATTTTAAAAAACTTATACTTTAATAGCTTTATAAATAGCTAATACTTTGCTAACTACTTATAAACTTATTAAAAATAGTTTTTATTATTTTTTTATTTTTTTAAAAATTATAATATTACTTAAAAACACTATATAAATATAATCTACTAGCTTAGCTAAAACTTTATATATATAAGCTTAAAAAGTTGTAAAAGGATTAATTAGGTTAAAAAGTATAACTATATACTTAAAATGCTTATATTTTATTTAAAAAGCAGTTTTTTACTTATTGCTACGCTTACTTTAAATATTATAATAAGTATTATAAAAGTTTAGCTTTAAAAAGACCTTTACTAACCTTAACTTATTTATTACTTTTAATATAAAAAGTAAAAGATATTTATTTTTTATAATTACTTTATATAACTTTTTATAGTTAATATAAAGCTTTATAAGCTTATTTCTTTAATATAAATAAAATCAACTTATAATATAAAAAGCTTTAGCGCTTTTTGCTTTTTTATATATTATATAAAGTACTTGCTTAAAACTTCTTTTTATTCTTTATATATTAACTATTTAAAAACTAGCTATATAAGCTGTTTAGTACTCTATTAGCTTTTTATTTAGTTTTATTAACAAAAGTAATAAAGTTTTTACTTTTTATAAGTGCTTTTTTAAAAAGTTTTTATATATAATGTTAACTTAAGCTTTTTTATTTATATTTATTATAACTTTTCTTAGCTTTTCCTTCCTGCTTAAAAAAATTATAGCTACTGCTTAAAATAGCTTTAAAGTATTAAACGCCTTATAAAACTTTACTAAAATAAATTAAATATATTATTTTATTTTAGCTTAGCTCTTAACTTTTTATTTTTTATTTTTAAATTTAACTTAGCTACTTAAGCGTTTTATACTTTATTTTTAAGCTTATAAATATTTTTTACTTAACTTTACTTAATTAGTAATTTAATGCTAACTGCCTATTCTTTAAGCAATACTTAGCTATATAGCTTTTTTTAATATAATAATACTACTTTATAAAGCTATTGCTAATATATACTAATTTGCTTTAATTATAATTTGTTTATTATTTAAATAAGTTATTATTTTTTTTAAATTATTTTTGCGCTTTTAAATTATTTACCAACTTTTTTTACTTTAGTAAGGATTTAGCATGTTTTTCCTTATATAGCCATTAATATTTTTAATTAGTATAGTACTAAGTACTTTATTATTTTTTAGCTTTATAATATATTATTATTATATTACTAAATAATATATACTACTTTATTAAACTTTTTTTGGTTTTCTTAAAGCTTATAGTAATATTAAAAAGCTAGTTAGCTATTATTTTTTAATAGTATAATGCTTTTAAGCTTTTATATTAATATTTGCTAATAAAAAATTAAAATTTAACTTTTTTATTTTTATAGCTTATAGAATTACTTTTAAAAAGTTTATTTAAACAGCTTTAAGCTAACGTTGATTTACTAAATAAACTTTTAAAAAGTTTATAAAATAGCTTTTCTTTAAGTTATTATAATTAAATATATTGTAAAGAAATGGTAATTTATTTAAATATTAAACTTAGCTTAAGTTAAAGCTTATATAATTTATATTAAATCGTTTTAGCTAAGCTTTTAGTAATTACTTTTTTTATAATTATAATTTAGTTTTTAATTTTTATAGCAATAATATTTTACTTTAGCTGCTTATAATTATATATTAAAGCTTTAAAATTATTTTTATATTAAAGCCCTTTTTGCTTAGTAATAAGCTAAAGCAACTATATATTTTAATTTATTAT
The DNA here is from genome assembly GCA_022579005.1 of Poronia punctata. Classification (NCBI taxonomy): domain Eukaryota; kingdom Fungi; phylum Ascomycota; class Sordariomycetes; order Xylariales; family Xylariaceae; genus Poronia; species Poronia punctata. The sequence goes on from MU401852.1 coordinate 16,945, forward strand.
ATTAATAATTTAATTTAAAAAAATTTTACTTTAACTTTTTAAACTTTTATAAAAACTACTATAATAAAACCTTTTATTATAAAAGCTTTTATATAATAATAACTTAAAGTAAAAAAAATACTTTTTAATTTTATAGCTTTTTTAAACTATTGCTTAATAGCTAATTAACAACTTTAATAAGCAGCACTTTTTATTTTAAGTTTTTTTAGTTTATTATTAGGCCTTTTGCTTTTTTTTATGTTTATTATAACCTTTTTTTAATTATTTATAAATTTAATTTAACTATTAACTAACTTTTTTAATTTTTATTGCTTATTTTTAATATTAAGTTTATTAAGCTTATTTATACTATTGCTAGTTATTTGCCTAGCAGTTATAAACTATACTTAGTTTTTAATTTAAATTTATTTACTAAATATTATATTATAACTTAAAAATATAAAAATAAAAAAGTATAAAGATTTATAATTAAATAGTTATAAAGTAATATTGCTAGCAATTTTAAAAACTAAGTATATTAAATAAATTCTATTTAGTTAACTAAGTAAATAACTAAGCTGGCTAAAAAAATTAAAAAAGTATAACTAGCTAAACTATAGCTAATACTTAGTATAAGTTTGGCCTATATATAGTCTATACACTAATAGCGCAAGTAGTAGGTTTTATAAATAGGTGTCTTATTATAACAAAATATGTAATAAAAAACATTATATAGTATTAAAATAATTTAAGTAGAAACAAATACTTAATAAAGTAAAAAAGCTAGCTTATAAAATATAATATTTAAAGGCTAGCTAAATACTTAGTAAATATAAGCTATTTATTAAACTAGTATTAAAAAAGTTTTAAAAAGTTAAAAAAAGTTTATATTAAGTAAAATTATAAGTAAAGTAATTATATTACTATATAAGCTCTAAATAATATAAAGTATAAACTTAGTTAATAAGAAAATAATAAGGTATTATAAAATAGTTAAAACTAAGCTGTAGTATTATAAAAAACTTAAACCTTGCTTATTATAACTTAAAATATAACTAAACTACTAATATAAAAAATATTATTATTAAATAAAGTATTAATAAATAAAAGTTAAAAAGTAGCTATTAAAAATAACTATAATTAGCTATTTAAAAAAAGCAATAATAGCTAAAATAAACCAAAGCTATAGCTAAAATATTAAGTATATTATAAACTATTTTATTTTAATAAACTTAGTAATATAAAAAAGTACTTATAATTATAAAATTTATAAACTAGTTAAAAATAGTTTAGCTTGCTAAAGACAGCATTGCTAATAAGCTAAAAAAAATTAATTTAAATATATATTTAAACTAGGAAAAAAAAATATTGCCCTTTAATAAAACGCATAGCAATAGTAGCCTTTTAAATTAGGTTATTAAGCTAGCTTTAATTAAAAGGCCAGTTAGCTAACTAAAGCTATATTAGTATTAAGCTAATATATAGCAAATAGCTAGCAAGTATATTAATAACTTAAAAAGTAACTAAAATAATGTATAAATAATAAATACTAATTAACTTTTAGTATATAGCTATATAGTAATAATTTTTTTAAAAAAAGATATAGCTTTGTTTTTAAAGCAACTACTTGCTAAAAAGCTAGTAAGCCTTTTTTAAACACTAAATATAGCAGCTTATATATATAAAGCTTGTAATAAAAATCTAGGCTTTAAAGTTATTAATTTTATAAAGTATATAGTTATTATAAAAAGTAGTAACATATTTATTAAAAGGAAATAGTATAGTAAATAATCTATTAAGCAATGCTAATAGAAATTTATAAAATTTACAAAAGGTATTTAATATAAGTACTTTAAAAGTAAGTAATAAATATATAAAATAAAAAGCGTTATTGTTTATTTTATATTAAATATAGTTAAGTTTAAAAAGCTGCTAAACATAGTAAATATTAAAATCAATATATATACTAATAATATAATAAATATAAAGTTTAATACTAAAAATAATAATTCTTTTAATTGCTTGCTATATTTATTATTAGTAGCAAGTTTTATAACTATATAATTAAAGTATAACTAATTAAAATTAAAATAAAAAAGCTATAAAAATATAAAGCTAGTGTAAAATAATTATAAGAAACCTATATTAGCAAGTATACCTTAAAAAACTAGTAATAAAAACAAAGAATATAAAAATAATATTATATAAAAAGCAAAAACTAATAACTAAGCTTAAAATATATTATAATAAAAGCTAGCAACTAAGTAATAATAAAGCATAAAATAAAAGTACTTAATTAGATAGAAATATAAAGCAAAATCTTTTTAAATATATTTATAAATACTTTATTATTAAAAACTGGCAACTTAAAAAAACAAAATAATAAAGAATTTACTTATAAAACCTACTAGCTACGCTATTAGTATATAAACTATATATAAGCTAAAGCTATGCTAACTATTAGCTATAGTTTAGCTAGTTATACTTTTTTTTATTTTTTTAGCTAGCTTAGTTACTTACTTAGTTAACTAAACAAAGGTTATTTAAAATACTTAGTTTTTAAAATTGCTAGCAACATTACCTTATAACTACCTTATTACTTAAACCGTTATAAGAAGCTTTTTAAATAAAGGTTATTATTATAAAAGCTTTTATATAAGTTTAAAAAGCTAAGGAAATAATTTTTTAAATTAAATTATTCCTATAATACACTAAAATATTTAGTTACTTTAGCTGCTTACTAAGTAAAGAAAGCTATAATATAAAAATAATGCTAAAGCTATTTTATATAACTATAAGCAGCTAAAGTAAAATATTATTACTATAAAAATTAAAAACTAAATTATAGCTATAAAAAAAGTAATTAATAAAAGCTTAGCTATATAGGTTTAATATAAACAATATAAGCCTTTTTAATATAAGCTAAGTGTAACGGGGCACCTAGCCAAGGAAGCTATCTGCGCACAGACCACCTATTAGCTAAAGCTACGCTAACTAATAGCTAAGGCTTTGCCGGTTATACCCTTTTTAATTTTTTTAGCTAGTTTAGTTACTTACTTAGCTAACTAAATAAAAGTTATTTAATATACTTAGTTTTTAAAATTGCTAGCAATATTACTTTATAACTACTTTATTGCTTAAACTTTTATACTTTTTTATTTTTATATTTTTAAGTTGTAATGTAATATTTAGCAAAAGGATTTAAACTAAAAACTAAGCATAGTTTATAACTGCTAGGCAAATAACCGGCAACAATATAAATAAGCTTAATAAACTTAATACTAAAAATAAGCAATAAGAACTAAAAAAACTAGTTAATAGTTAAGCTAAATTTATAAATAATTAAAAATAAAAAAATAATAATAAACGTAATAAAAAAAGCAAAAAACTTAATAGTAAACTAAAAAACTTAAAATAAAATATGCTACTTATTAAAATAAATAATTAGCTAATAGTTAGCAACTTTTAAAAAAGTTAAAAAGGTAAAAGCTATTTTTTTTATTTTAAGCTGCTATTATATAGTAGCTTATTTAATAAAAGCTTTTATTATAATAGTTTTTATAAAAGTTTAAAAAGCTAAAAAAATAATTTTTTAAACTAGATTATTAATATAATAAATTAAAACTTATAATTACTTTAGCTACTTACTAAGCAAAAAAAGCTATAATATAAAAATAATGCTAAAGCTTTTATATATAACTATAAGTAGCTAAAGTAAAATATTATTGCTATAAAAATTAAAAACTAAATTATAGTTATAAAAAAAGGCAATTAATAAAAGCTTAGCTATAAAAATTTAATATAAATTATATAAGCTTTAATATAAGCTAAGTTTAATATTTAAACAAATTAGCGTTTTTATTAAAATATATTAAATTATAATAACTTAAAAAATAAAGCTACTTTTAATAATTTTTAAAAGTTTATTTAGCAAAAAAACGTTAACTTAAAGCTATTTAAGTAAACTTTTTAAAAGTAGTTATATAAGCTTTAGCAATAAAAAAATAAAAACTTAAATTTTTTTTTTTTTATTAGTAAGTATTAATATAAAAGCTTAAAAGCGTTATATTATTAAAAAATAATAGCTAACTAGTTTTTAATTATTAATATAAACTTTAAAAAAAATTAAAAAAAGTTTTAATAAAGCAGTATATATTGCTTAATAATATAATTATAATATATTAAAAAGCTAAAAAATAATAAAGCACTTAGCATTATATTAATAAAAAGTATAAGCTACTATAAAAGTAAAAATATGCTAAATGCTTGCTAAAGCAAAAAAAGTTAGTAAATAATTTAAAAGTGCTTAAATAGTTTAAAAAAAAATTAATAACTTATTAAAATAATAAATAAATTAAAATTAAAGCAAATTAGCATATATTAACAATAGCTTTATAAAGTACTACTGCTATAATAAAAAAAACTATATAGCTAAGTATTGCTTAAAAAATAAGCAGTTAGTATTAAATTGCTAATTAAGCAAAGTTAAGCAAAAACTATTAAAATAGCTTAAAAATAAAGTATAAAACATTTAAGTAGCTTAATTAAACTTTAAAAATAAAAAGTTAAAAGTTAAGCTAAAGTAAATTAATATATTTAATTTACTTTAGCAAAGTTTTATAAAGCATTTAATATTATAAAGCTATTTTAAGCAGTAGCTATAATCTTTTTAAGTAATAAGCAAAAGTTAAAAAAAGTTATTATAAATATAAATATAAAAGCTTAAGTTAATATTATATATAAAAACTTTTAAAAAAAATATTTATAAAAAGTAAATATTTTATTACTTTTATTAATAAAATTAAATAAAAAGCTAATAAAGTGCTAAGCAGCTTATATAGCTAGTTTTTAAATAGTTAATGCTTAAAAAATTAAGCAAACTTTTAAATAAGTATTTTATATAATATATAAAAAATAAAAAGTACTAAAGCTTTTAATATTATAGCTAGAAATAAGTTAGTTAAGTATATTATTAAATATAGCTTTTATTTAATAGTTTTATAGTAAATATTAAAAAATAAATTTTAAAAAATTTGCTAAAAACGTAATTAGCAATTAAGTAGCATATATTGCTAACTTAATAAATATAAATATTAGCTTTAAAAAAAAGTTATTATTTTTTAAAATTAATAATAAGCTTAATACTAAAAATAAAATTAATTTATTTAAATATTTTAAAGCGTTTT
>MU401853.1:0-21901 GCA_022579005.1 Poronia punctata
TTATTAATTTTTAAAGCGTTAAATTTTTTAAAAAGTAAACTAAAAGTAAAAATAATGCTTTTATTTTTTAGCTTTAATAATAATTAAAAATCCGCTTTCTTTTTTACGTTTAAGTACGTTTTTAGTATTATTATATACTTAAATTATACTATTAAAAAATACTATAATATAATAATTATCGTTTTGCTTTTTTTTAGTTTTTTATAAAAGCAGCAAATAACTACTAAAGTAGTAAAAGGTTATAAGTCCTTTACTTTTACTAAAGGTATATTTTAATTTGCACTTGCTTTATAGTTAGTTTAGTTTATATTTGCTAAAAATTTGTTTGCGCGTTAATATAGTTTTACTTATATATAACAAAACTTTATTAATTTATTAACTATATTAACAATAACGTTTTTATTTTTAATTGCTTAAACTTTAAAAAAACTATTTTATTTTTGCTTTTTTTGCTAAACAAAAACTTTACTTTATAAAAAAAAAGTAAAAACAAAAAGTAAATTAAAGCTATTTTAAGTATTAAGCGCATATAATACGTTTACTTTTACTTTTTTATTTTAAATAGCTTTTATAGCCTTTTAAATAGCTTTTATATGCTAAATAATTTTAAGTAACAGTAGTAAATTATAATTAATTTGTAAATAAGTACTAAATACTAACAAGGTAAGTACTAAACTGTTAGGTTTTATAGTATTATTAAAAGCTTTTACTACTATTTACAAAATTAATTTGTTATTGTTTTAGTAGCTAATCTCTTTTTTAATTATATTAAAAACGCAGCATAAAAAAGCATATACGCATTTAATCTTGCTAAGTGCCTAATATACTTTAATAAGCATTTCTTTATATATAATTTCTATAATCCTAGCACTAGTTTAAAACTCTTTTAAAGCAAAATTAGTACTAAAGTTATATACTATATAATTAAACAATTTTTAATAAACATTAATCTAACACTTACAAAGTACATTTTACGCTTTATATGCTTTTATTATTTAAATAAAAGTTGCAGCTTAAAATAACATAGCTAAATTAATAACATAAAAAACCTGTTTTTTATTAATTTAAACTATATTAACAATAACCTTATAGTTAAATTTATAATTATTTTTTAAAGTAAATTTAAAGCGTTTAAGCGCTAAGTTATACGTTTAGCAATAATAGCAAAATTCTTAAATTTTTTTTAAAATAAAATAATTTACTTTATAACTTGCTATAGTTAACATTTACTTTAGTTTTGCTGCTTTAAAGTGCTTAAATTGTTTATAAAGCTAGTATAACTTAGTTTTAATAAAATATATAGTTATTTTACTAAAGTGCATATTAAAAAACAAATATTCTTATTTATAAATAACTAGTATTGTATTACTATTGCTTTAAATAATAACATCTTTAGTGTTGTTAAAATAAGCACTAACGCAATTAGCGTTGCGTAGTAAAAACAAAAAAAAGGTAAGTATATTTAAAACGTAATATATAGTCGTTTTAAAAAGGTTTTATATTTAAATTGTGCTAATACTTTTAATAATACTGCCGCTACTAAATTTAATATAAACTTTGCTTAGTTTTTATATTATATTTGCTTTTAAATTTAAGCATAAGTACGCTTTTAATTACGCTTTTTTAACTATTAAATAGTTAAAAGCACCTATATCTTATAATTTGCCTTAGTATTCTACTTTATATAGATCTCTTAAAATAAATTAATTTGCTAGCATTTTAGCTTTAAATTACTATACATTCTTGCTTATAACGCAATATATATATATAGCGTCTATTAAAAATTAAGTAAATTTTTCTACTGTTTTATTGTTAATTTTATCCTGTTTATAGTCTAAATTTAAAACAATTTTAAAAATATTTTCTATATTTATTAAATATTAAAAAAATATTTTAATATTTAGTTTATAGCTATAAATTATTTTATATATAGTAAAAAACTAACGTTTTATTTTACGTCGTTTTTTAATTAAATAATTAGTTAAAAAATAACTATTTTTTCTATATATAAAATACTTATACTTTTGCTTTAATAAGTTTAATTTACTTTTAAAACTAAAGCAATATAGTATTAAATTGTCTTTATTATAACTATAATTATTATACTTATAATTTATATAAAACGTAATGCTACCTTTACTATTATTTGCTACTTGCAAACATGCTTAAAAGTTAAAAAACAAACCTTTAAACGTTAGCTTCTAGTAAATAAGTGCTATATTAAACTTAAATATACTTTTATATACGCATACTACGTTTATTACTAAGTAAATTTTACTTTAATATGCAGCGCTAAGTGCTTGCTAAGCTTTTATAATCTTGTTAATTATAAAGTTAAAAGCTTTTATAAAAATTTTATTTAAGTTCTTTTTGCAAATATTTTAGTACATAATTATTATTTAATTAATAAAGTATTAAAACTAATTTATAATATTATTAAAATGCAAATCTAACTTAAAATATATTTTTATTTATAACTTATTAAAGCTAATTTGCTATATAAAGTACTACTTAGCACGTTTATTAAAGATTATTAAAAATATAGCTTAATATTAGTCCTTTATTATTTTAATTTAGCAGCACACATTAATAAAAATTTATACTTTATTATATAATAAGTTATAAAGCTTACCTATATAATTCTAATCTTTTTGCTATATTTTTGCAAACATAGCAATCTTTTTAAAAATAAAAAAAATATTATTTATTAAACGTATTAAAAGTAAATTATAAAGCAAAACATAGTTAAATTCTTATAAATTTAAGTATAAAGTTAAAACGTCTTTATATTTAATAGCTTAAGTAAAAGCAGCTTGCTATTAAAGCGTAACTAGCTTGCTAGCAAGTAAAAAATTTACTTACTATAAGCGCTTAAAAGTATATAAAGCATAAGTAGCCTAAGTAGCTTATAATGCTTAAAAAGTTAAAAAAAATTAAAAAGCAAATTAAGTGCTTTAAAAAGCTTAAAAAGCTTATAAAGCTTAAGCTTTCTAATTAGTTACTAGTACTTTAAAATACGTTTTAAGTTTAAACGTATTTTAACTTATAATTTCTTTATTAATAAATATAAAAGTTAAACTAAGTTCTTATCCTTTAATTAAAAATATATAAAAAAAGTACTAAGCTTTGCTAATAGTTACGTTGCTATTTATAATAGCAAGCAACTTATTGCTTATTACATTATAGCTTTAAATTAAGCTATAGTTAATACTTTTTTGCTATAGTACTAATAACAATAAATGTTATACTATACATACTATGTTATTAAAATACTAACGTATTTATTTTTTAAAATCTTTTTAAACAGCTTATAAAAAATCTTTACTATTAAGCTATATATGCATATACTTAGTTATTTTATATAAAACGTATATATTTAGCTTATTCTTTGCTAATATTTTAAAATTAAGTTCTTTTACGCCTTATCTTTTAAAAATAACATACTTTTTTAATAAATAAACAGCTATGCCTATTTTTTTAAAAATTTTAACCTAATTTAAATTATTATTAAAAGCGTTTTTAAAGTAAAGTAGTATTAACTACTATACATGCTACAATTTTTAATACAATTAGTCTTTTAAATCCTCTTCTAAAAATAAACCAAAGTTACACAATAATAATACTATTATAAATTAATGCTAATTAGTTTTTAAATTAGCTATAAGTTAAAAGTAATAAAAATGCTTACTATTTTTTATCTTATTAGTATATAACCTATAAAACGCTTACTATAATTTAGCATATGCTTTTCTTGCTTACTTTATTTTTCTAAGTAGTTATATAACAATTTAAATTAAATTTTCTATTTATTACTTACTTAAATATAGTAAGTTTTAAAAGCAATACAAAGCTAAAGCGACCTTAAATTAAATAAAAAGTAAATATAACAATAGTTTTTATCTTTAAACCTTACTTTTTTATAGTTACTAATTTAACTACTAATTAGTATTAGTCTAGCTAAAAGTTAATATAATTATAACACGTTACTATTTATAGTACTATATTAACTTAATTAATAAAAAAAAAAAAGAAGTTATAAAAACTTTTTTTAACAAGTCTTATATAGCTATAAAAGTCTACAGTTAATCAAAACTTATTAGTAATATAAAAAAAATACGTACACCTTACGTATTTAATACGTAAAAAACGCATACTCTCTACATACCAGTTACGTACTATATACGTACACTACGCGTATACTTCCCTAATAAAGTAAGTCTAACGCAATCCATAACAAATGTGTAAAAAACCAAATATCCATATTTATAAAATATTTGCGTTCTAATAGTCCTAATATGGTCAATAAGGTCAAGGGTATTAAAAGGGATTCTAACAACTAATAAATATATTATATTATATTAATAAACTAGCTTAAAAGCATTTTATATAAATATTTGTTTTAGGTACTATATATTATATATTAGCAAGTATTCTTTTTAGTTAACTAAATATTTTAATATTGTTTTTTAGCTTGCTTTTAATATTTATCTTTAAAAGAGTTTAGCTATTTTAAAAAACTTTTATTATTTATTATTACTATTAGCGTATACTTGTTTTAGCTTTAGTTTATAATGTAAATATAAATTAAATTTTATAAGTGCTAAATAAAAGTGTACTACTAATAGTATATAGTAAAGTTTTTAATATTTAATAAAATTTAATTTATAAGCTAGGTTGCTAATCTTTTTTAATATTATAAAAAGTTAAACTTTTTATTATAACTATTTTTAATATAGTTCTTTTAGTAAATTATATTTTTTATATAGTTTTAAATATACTTTGTTTTTTATATTATATGTTTTATATTTTTTAGTCTTATAATATTATATTTTTATATTAGCAGCTATAAAATCCATTATAATCTAAGCTTTGCTTTAATATAGTAGTTTAGCAAGTTTATAATTAATTATATTTTATAAAGCGTTTATAATAAAGATTAAATCTTATAGTTTAAATATTAAAACAACTTTATTAAAAAAGCGTTTAATTGTTTTTAATAAGCATTGTTTAAAATATATTAAAAAAGTATAATAATAAACGTTTATAAAATCTTTAACGCTAAGTAATAATAGTAAACAGCAATCTTTATATTTTAGTTTTTTAAAAAAACTGTTTTTTATTTAAAAATAATATATTATTAATTTAGCTAGTTTAGCAGTTATTTTTATAAATAATATTTTTTATAGCTATAAAATAAATTTTAAGTTTTTATTAAAAATTATATGTAATAATATACTTTATTTATATATTATTAATATTTTAATAATAACAAGTTTTTATTTTATAGCTATATATTTAATGTTTTTAAATATAAAAATAGTTTTTTTGCTAAATTTGCAAGTAATAGTAAGTAAACAATTATATATACTATATTTTAGCATTTAATAAAAGCTTTTTATAATAATGTTGTTAGCATTTATATAATAAAATTTATAGTAATTATATAGTATAGTATATTTAGTATTAGTATTAGTTTTATAAATTTTAATAGCTTGCTTTTATTTATTTTATTAATAAAACATTATAAATAGTATGCAAAGTATTATTTAATATGTTTTATAAAGTTATATATATAATATTTTTATAGTATATTTACCATTTAGCAAAAGCTAAAATAATAAGTATTATTATAAGCTTTTTATAGTAAGTTTTAAACATAATTTTTAAAAATAATAAGTTATTTTAGTATTTTATATAAAGTATAGTATAAAAGGCCGTTTTTATACGTTAAAACTTAAAGCTTAGCTTAGTATTTAAGCTAATAGCTTAAAGTATTTTAGTAGTTTGTTTATTTTTTTAATATTTATTAATAAGGTTTGTTTAAAAAAACTTTGCTTGCTAGATATTATAAACTAAAAATGCATATTTAAATATAATACTATCTAGTATATTAGTGTTTTTATTTGCTTTTTATCTTTATTCTTTTATTTAATACTAAGTTTACTTTTTTTAATATATAACAAACGTTTAGTTTATATTGCTTTATATAAATAAAAGCTTATACTAAATAAAGGTTTATTTTAACAACATTTATTATTATAAAATTCATTTAGTTAACAATGCTTTTAACAGCTTTATAGTTTATTAAAACAGTAATAAAATATTTATAAAACTATAATTAAAGTTTAAGTTGTTTGCAAATTTAAACAAAACATAATACTTTAAGTTTTATAGTATAGTATTATTTTTTAACTTTTATAAGTACTTTACTAAAGTATATAATAAATTATATATTGTTTATTAATATAAAGCCTTTTTTTATAGTTTTTTTAAGTAAAGAACTATAACTTTATAGCCTTTTTTAGCTAAAGCATTAATCTTTTAAAAAACTTATTTATTATAGTTTTAGTAAATTAAATAGTTTAATTTATATAGGTTATTTTATATAGTTTAAAAGCATTTAATTTCCTAGCTTATTAGTTTAAAAGATTGTTTAAAAGTTTATTTTTTCTTGTTTATAATATTTCTTTTAGGATTTTTTTATTTGTTTGTCTTTTTATTATTATTATTATCTTTTATTTTTATAAAGGGTTATTTTTTTAAAAAAACTAAAAAATATTTTTTTAACCTATATTATTATTTTAATATATATTTTTAAATTACTTAAAGTTTAAAGCATTTTCATTTTTATATAGCTTTTACATAATATTTAATTATTGCTATGCTTAAGCTATTAACTTATAAACCTAGCAATTTAATAGTTAAATATTTGCAAAATAATTTAGTTAGCAATAGTGCAAGTCTTATGTTTTAAAACAGTTAAAGTATAGTTTTAAAGTATAAGTAATGTTTTTTTGCTATATTGCTAAAAAAATAATATTGTTTATATATGCTTAGCAATATTTGCAATAATTCTATAATTTTTAGTTTGTAAATTTTTATTTATATACTAAACTATTTTTAAATCTTATAAGCGCAACGCTAAACACTTTTAGTTTTTTTAATAATATAACTACTATTTTGTTTTTATAATAAAAGTATACTAGTAATTAATAAAAGAGAAAAGGAGTATTTAGTATAGTTATAAATCTTTTACCTTTAAAATTTAATATAATATTTTCTTATGCTAGCATTAAATAAATATTTTAAATTATAATATTATAAGGTTTATTACTACTTATTTTTTACTCTTGTTTTTAATAATTCTTTATATAATAAATATAAAATAACTAAATAAGCTTAGCTTATATATTTAATAAAGTTTCTTTTATTTATATAAGTTATTAAAAATGTTATTTAGTATTTTTTTAACGCTAAGTTTATATAATTTAGTGCGTTTTTGCTAGTGTTGCTATCTTTAAATAAAATTAACGCAGAGTTTCTTATTTTCTAGCATAAAAATAGTGCCTTTATTATACTATATATTATAAGTTTTTAAGATCTTTTTTAAGTTTTATAGCTACTTTTAAGTTTCTTTTAAAAATATATACGCTATTTCTTAATAAAATATATAGTATGTTTTTAACTTTAATAGGTCTTGTTTTTATATTTAGTGTTTTTTATAGTTATAAAAGCAATTTATAATTATTAAATAATAAAGTAGCCTATGCTTATTTAATGTTTTTTATTTTTATTTAAAAAAAGTAAAGTAAATTATTTAATAAGTTAAACTTTTTTTTTTGCTCCTTTTTATTTTATTATAGCAATATATACTTAAAAACTAGTTTAATAAATTATTTTTATCTTATTAATATTACAATTTTTAATAAATTTAACGCGCAGTTTTTTATATAAACAAATTAGTTTTTCTATATTGTTTATATATATAATATATTTTAGTAATTTATAGTTAAATATTATGTTTATTAATTGCTTTTTTAAGATTATAAAGACATATTTTTTTTAGCTAAAATAATAGTTTATAAAGAGGTTTGTATATATAACTAATATAAGTAATGTAGTAAAAGGCAGTATTATGATATTTATTTAAATAATAACCTTTTTTTAAATAAAGTTAAACTTATAATAAATATTAATAAGTACTGCTATATTAGCTATAAATTTACAATATAGCTAATGTTATAATATATTTAATATAATAGTATATTTGTTAAACTATAGTGTTTTAAGTAAAAAACATAGTTTAAGGTTATAATAAAGCTATACTATTATTTTTATATATATTTTTATATTAAACTTAGTTTACAATAAAATTAAAAAAGTTGCTTTTTTTTAGTTAAATTAAGTTTCTTATAATTTTATAGCAAAAAGGTATAAAGACTTTTTATATTTAATACTATACTCTTGTTTTGTTTAAAAAACGTTAACTAACTATAATATTAAATGCTTTTAAGTTAGCATATATAGTAAACCTATTTCTTTAGTTAAAAAATCTTGCTATAACTTTTATATATATATACTTTAAAAAGGCTTTTTATTTATAAACCTATATTAGTTTTATGTTTATATATATTGTGTTTTTAGGCTATATTCCAGTATTTATTATATAAAAGACTTTATTATTTTTTATTTATTTTAAGAAAATGTGTAATTTAGCCTGTTTTATATTGTTAGCTATTAGTAGTTATAAAGGTTTTAGCAATAAAGTAGTTATAAAGTAATATTGCTAGCAATTTTAAAAACTAAGTATATTAAATACCTTTTGTTTAGTTAACTAAGTAAGTAACTAAGCTAGCTAAAAAAATAGAAAAGGTATAACTAGCTAAACTATAGCTAATAATTAGCGTAGGTTTAGCTTATATATAGTTTATATGCTTATAGTATAGCTAGTAAATCTTATAAGTAAGTGCTTTATTATATTGCCCTTTTTTAAAATTACTAATTTTTAGCAATTTTGTTATTTATAAGTATATTTGCTAATTAAGCCCGCTTTTAATTTTATTTAATTAAATTATTTTTTATAGCTTATTACTATGCTTTTGTTTATTTTTTTAGTTGTTATTAATTTGCTTTATTTTTTTAGTTTTTATTAATTTGCTTTGTTTTTTTTAATTTTATAACTTTGTTTTTAAAATTTGTTTTTTAGTATTATTTATTTTATTTAAGTTTTTGCTAAGCAGTTGCTATAATGCTGCCTTAAAAGCTTTTGTACTTTAATTTTATATACTTTTATATTTTTAATATAACTAGTTATTTTTAAACTATACTATTTTAAACTTAAACTATAAACTTAGTAATAAAAAGCTAAAAACTATTTTTATGCTTAGTAAAAAGCTTTACTAGCACTATGTTTTAAATATATACTTTAACTTTTATATTTATTATTTTTACTAACTTAATAATACTAATTATGCTTTTTATAAAAGAAATTATATTAGTTACTACTTTATATATTTACTACTTTATTAATTATAGTTTTTATTAATTATTAATTATATAATTTTCTTTTGCTTTAGTAAGTATAGCTTAAAAGATTATAATAAATATTACTTATATATATATTTATATATAAGTTATTTAGCAAAACTATTAAGCTAACTTTGCTAATAATAAAAAAGCTACTTTATTTAATAATATTATTATTTACGTTAGCTATTATATATTTTGCTTAAAAAAAGCAAGTTTAGCTTTTTAGTAAATAGTTGCTTTTTAAAAAAGCTAGTTTCTTTGCTATAAAAAATAAAAACGTATGCTATATTACTTTTTATTAAAAGTTAGTTTTTATTTAATTTTTATTAACTATTATTATTACTTTTTTTATTGTTTATATTTTTTATTAATTATTTACTAGCTTAGTTTCTAATATTTTATTAGTTTTTTATTAGCTAAAAAGCTTTTAGCTAGCAACTTTAATAATATTTTATAAAAACCTTAATTTTTTATACTTTCTTTTTATATTAAAATAGCTTTTTTAATAACTTTAACGCTTACTTATACTAGTTACGCATGCTTATTATAAAACTTATTAATAAAAAGCTAAACCTTTATAAATAATTTCCTTATAAAAGTTTTAAAACCTTTTTAAGTATTAATAAAGGTTTTTAAAAGCTTTTTATTTATAAAGTTATTTTAACTTTTATTACTACTTTTATTTATATTAGTTATTAAACTATACTACTAAATTTTAGCTAAAGCTATTTTAATACTATAATATAGTTTTTGCTTTTTTAGTTATTATTTAGCTTTTTTTTGCTAACCTTTTACTTTAATAATATAACTTATATTATTAGTAAGTTAGTTTAAAGGTGCTATAAGCTTTTTATATATAAGTCTTTAGTTTTTATAATACTATAGCTTAGTTAACTGCTTAATAATAGCTTACTATTTTTTATTAACTAAATTTTATACTTTTATAACTTTTAGTGCTTATATGCTAATATAATTATTTTATTTATTATTTTATATAATATAAACTTTTTTAATTATATTTATATTAATTTAATAAATACCTTATATTTAATAAGTATTTAGCTAGCTTTTAAATATTATATTTTACTAGGTAGCCTTTTTATTTTACTAATTATTTTTATTTACTTTAGCTTTTTTAATATTAAATAATATTTTTATTGCTTATTTCTTTACTTATTTTTTAACTTAAGCAGCGCTATTTTGCTAGCAGGTTTTAGCTAGTTTATTTATAGCTTAAGCAATAATATAGAAAATATATTATAAACTTAAAAACAAATTTTAAGTAATTAAATTTAGTATACTTAAGTTTTTACTTTTTTAAAAACTTTAACTTAAATATATATAAAAGCTAGTTTTTTCTTGCACTTAAACTTAAAATATATTATTAATAGCTTTGCTATATTATTTACTTAAAACCTTTTTAATATATAGTACTTATTATAATATTTTTATATTAACTTTATTACTTACTTTTAATACTTATAAACTATATAGTATATAGCTTTTATTTACTATAGCTTTTCTTTTACTTTTTATATATTAAATTAAAGCTGCTTTAATATATATTTAATACTTTTTAAGTAATATTTATATAGTGCTTTAAATAATAAATAGCTTATAATAGCAAATTAGCTATTATTATATATAAACTTAGCTTTTGCTAATATTTTAACTTAGCTATTTAGCTTATTATTATAAAAAGTATAAAAATACTTTTTTAAAGTTTAATATACTTATTTTATTTAGCTATTAGTTTAAAAGTAGTATATAGTAAATAGCTACTAATATATTTTTTATATTTTATAAAACGTTTTTTAAAATTTGCTTATAATAAGCTTATTTTTATTATTTATAATCTTTTTAAAAAACTTATACTAATAGTTTATTTTATAATATATAATTATTATAAGCTTAGCACTATTAAGGGCTTTTTATATAAAATAAATAATGCTATTTTTATAAACTAATTTATAATAACTAAAACTATATTATAAATATTACTATTTTCTTTTATATATAAAAGTAGTTTTATAATAAAATTTAAGCTAATTTTTTAAAAAAGCTATTTTAATAAAAATAATAATTAAAGCTTTTTATAAAGCTTATAGTTTAGTTTTTAAACGCTTTTATATTATATATAATTAATAATATATTTTTAAATGTTTTACTTTAAATTGTTTTAATAAAACTTATATTATAATAATATAGCTATTTTTTTTATATACTTAGCTTTAAAGTTAATATAATATTAGTATATTAGTTACTTTACTAAAGCTTTTTAAGCTAAAATTACTAGCTACTTTTTAAAGTATAATATATTTTTATTATTAATATAATACTTTTTTTATATTTTAGGTTTATAATATAAAGTTTTTATAAGCTTTATAAATATAAAGTTTTTAGCTTATAATTTATAAACTATTTTATAAAACTACGTTTAGGCTTTTAGTTTAAAAGCTATTTTGCTTTAAGCTAATTTTTTAGCTTTAGTATATAAAATATATTAACTATAAATAATAGCTTTAGCTTTTTTAAAAAAAAGCAGTTTTTATATTTTTAATAGTAGCTTTTATTAAATAAGTTATTACTATTATTTATATAGTATATAATATATAAGTTAAGCATATATATTAGTGCCTTTTATCTTTTTACCTTTAAAAATTGTTTATAATTATATAGCAAAAGTTTAGCGCTTTATAAGCTTAAAAGTTTATAATTTATACTTTTATTATTAAAAAAGCTAACAAGTATAAGTTTAATAAAGCTTTTTAAGCTATTTTAGTAGCATAAGCTAATGCTTTACTTTTTTTTTAAATAAAATGTTTACTAATAATTACTATACTTTTTATAGCAGCTTGCTAACTTATTAAAGCTTTCTGTTAATATTAATATTATATTTTTATATTAACTGTTTTTAGCTATATAATCTAGCTTTTTTAATAGTTTATTTTTAAAGTTTAATATGCTTTATTAATATTTTATATTAAAATTAAACTATACTAGCTTGTATACCTAGCAAAAAAGCTTTTTTAAAAGGTTTTGCGTTAGTAAGTTAACTATGCTTTTTAAACCTATATAATTTATTTATACTATAAAAGTTCTATTTCTTTTTAAAATACTGCTATTAATATTTATAGCTTTTTATAATTATTAAAAGCTTTTGCTAGCTTATTACTTATTTAGCTTTTATATTTATAAGCTTTTATAATTAATAAGTAACTAGTTTTTACGTTTTTTTATAAAGCTATAATAATATTTTTAATATTGCTTTTATTTATATATTTGTGTTTATTTTAGTATTTAAATAGCTATTTTAATATTAAGAAATAGTTGCTAGTATAAAAGCTTTTTTTATATTTTTAAACGTTTAATTTACTTTTAAGGTTTACTTAAAAATATAGCTTAATAAAGTATAACCTTTTAAAATAGTTATAATTAGCGTAGTAATGTTTATATATTTAGCTATAAACTTTAAAAATAGTTATATATTATATATTAAAGTTAGTACCTTTTACTTTTAAATAGTAGCAACCTTTTAAAGATTTATTTTTATTTTTTTAAGTTATAATAATAAACTTTAAAATTTATATTTTAGTTTTAAAAAATTTATATTTTAATAGTTTTATAAATAGTTAATATTTTACAAACTGCTTATAAACTAATTAAAAGTGCTTTTTAAATGTTCTTTTATTTAAAAAAAAACTATAGTATTATTTAAATAAACTATATAAATATAATTTTTTAGCTTAGCTAGCGCTTTATATATATAAGCTAAAAAGGTTATAAAAGTATTAGTTAATTATAAAAGTATAATTATATACTTAAAATGCTTATATTTTATTTAAAAAGCAGGTTTTTTTGGTTATTATGCTTAATTTAAATATAATAGTAAAAGTTATAAACGTTTAGCTTTAAAATAATTTTTACTAACTTTAGCTTATTTATTATTTTTAATATAAAAGGTAAAAAATACTTATTTTTTATAGTTATCTTATTTAAGCTTTTATAATTAATGCAAAGCTTTATAGTTTTATTTTTTTAAAGCATAAATAAAATAAACGCTTTTACGTTTGCTTTTAAGTACTATATTTAGCTTATTTAAAGGTTTTTAAAAAAATACTTTTTAAGCACTTATTATTAAGCTTTTATAATAAAATAAATTAAACTAAATAGTATTTATGCCTTTTTTACTAGGTTTATTATATATTATACTTTTTTTAATACTAATAACTTTTTTACTAATAATATAAAGTATATATGCTAAAACGCTTTAAAATATTTATATAAATTAATTTTCTTTTTAATACTAAGCTTATTATTAATTTTTAAAAATAATAGCTTTTTAAAAACTAATATTTATATTTATTAAGTTAATAATATACGCTAGTTAAGTATTAACTACGTTTTTAGTAAACTTTTTAAAATTTACTTTTTAGTATTTATTATAAAACTACTAAGTAAAAGCTATATTTAATAGTATACTTAACTAATTTATTTTTAGTTATAATATTAAAAGCTTTAATATTCTTTGCTTTTTATATATTATATAAAATACTTGCTTAAAACTTTGCTTAATTTTTTAAGCCTTAATTATTTAAAAACTAGCTATATAAGCTTCTTAGCACTTTATTAGCTTTTTATTTAATTTTATTAATAAAGGTAATAAAATATTTACTTTTTATAAGTATATTTTAAAAAAGCTTTTATATATAATATTAACTTAAGTTTTTATATTTATATTTATAATAACTTTTTTAGCTTTTATTTATTGCTTAGAAAAACTATAGCTACTACTTAAAATAGGTTTATAATAATAAATAATTTATAAAACTTTAGTAAAGTAAATTAAATATATTATTTTATCTTAGCTTAGCTTTTAACTTTTTATTTTTAAAATTTAACTAACTTATTTAAACGTTTTATACTTTATTTTTAAGATATTTTAGTAGTTTTTGCTTAACTTTGCTTAATTAGCAATTTAATACTAACTACTTTCTTTTAAGCAATATTTAGCTATATAGCTTTTTTTATTATAATAATAGTACTTTATAAAATTATTACTAGTATATACTAATTTGCTTTAGTTTTAATTTATTTATTATTTAAATAAGTTATTAGTTTTCTTTTAAACTATTTAAGCCTTTTTAAGTTATTTATTAACTTTTTTTATTTTAGTTAGCATTTAGTATATTTTTGCTTATATAGTAGTTAATATCTTTTACTAGCATAGTACTAAGTACTTTATTATTTTTTAACTTTTTAATATACTATTATTACCTTATTAAACAATATATGCTATTTTATTAAAACTTTTTTAATTTCTTTTAAACGTTTATACTAATAGTTAAAAGCTACTTAATTATTATTTTTTAGCAGTATAGCGCTTTTAAGCCTTTATACTAGTACTTGCTAAAAAGAAATTAAGTTTTTATATTTTTTGCTATTTTATCTTATATATATTAAAATCCGTTTTAATACCCTTAACCTTATTAACTATATTAAAGCCATTAAAATGTAAATATTTTATAAATATAAATATTTGGTTTTTAATATATTAGTTTTAAATTGCATTAAACTTACTTTATTAAAAAGGTATATATACAGTGTACGTATATAGTATATAATTAGTATATAAAAAGTACGCGTTTTTATATATTAAATACGTAGTAAGTATATATTCTTTTTATATTGCTAATAAGTTTAAATTATATTATAAACTTTTATAGCTATATAAAATTTGCTAAAAAAAGTTTTTATAACTTTTTTTTACTTAATTAATTTAGTTAATATAGTACTATTAATTATAACGTATTATAATTATATTTACTTTAAGTAAACTAATACTAATTAGTAGTTAAATTAGCAACTATAAAAAAGCAAAGTTTAAAAATCAAAACTATTATTATACCTGCTTTTAACTTAACTTAAAGTTATTTTATTTTTAAATTATTTTTAAAAACTATTTTAAATAAAGTGCTAAATAGAAAATCTAAATTAAATTGCTTTAATAACCTTTTATAAAATTATAGTATATAAAAAAGGCTAATATAATATTATAGTATATATTTTATAGGTTATTTAACAATAAAACAAAAAATAATAAGTATTTTTTTATTTTAATTAACTTATAACTAATTTAAAAACTAATTAGCATTAATTTATAATAAGATTGTTATTAAATTTTAACTTTAATAATTACTTTAAATCTAATTTAAAAAAATAATTATAATAAAAAGCCTACTAACCTTAATAGCCCCTTTTTTATTTTAAAAACGCTTATAATATAAACCTAAATTAAGCTAAAATATTTAAAAATATTAAAATAGCTATATATCTTTTTTAATAGCATATTATTTTTAAACTTTAAAAAATAAAGAAATTAACTTTAAAATAGTAATAAAGAACAAGCTAAATATATACATTTTAACTAAAATAACTAAATACTTATATATACTTTTTAATAATAAAGATTTTTTATAAGCTATTTAAAAAGACTTTAAAAAATAAACAACTTAAAGTTTTAATATATTAGTATATATAATTTAATAAATATTACTACTAATATTATAATAAAAAGGGCTTAATAATATATTAGCAAACTTTTAAACCTTTATAAGTAACTATTTAATTAGTATAAGTTTTAGTAATATAATTATTAAAAAACTTTAATACTTTTTTTAAGTTTTATTATTTTAAAAAAAAGCACTTAAAATAACTTTTTTATTTAACTTTAATAATAAAAAGTTTATATAAAAGTATATATTTAAATTATAAATAATTTAAAAAGTATTAATAATTAATTAAAAAGCTTAAGCCTTTTAAGCTTTTTAAGCTTTATAAAGCACTTAACTTACTTTTTAACCTTTTTTAACTTTTTAAGCATTATAAGCTACTTAAGCTATATATGCTTTATATATTTTTAAGCTTTTATAGCTAGTAAATCTTTTATTTATTAGCAAGCTAGTTATATTTTAATAGCAAGCTGCTTTTATTTTAGCTATTAAGTATAAAAACGTTTTAACTTTATACTTAAATTTTTAAAAATTTAACTATATTTTGCTTTATAATTTACTTTTAATATATTTAATAAATAATACTTTTTTTACTTTTAAAAAAATTACTATATTTATAAAAATATAGCAAAAAAACTAAAATTATATAAGCAAGCTTTATAACTTATTATATAATAAAGTATAAATTTTTATTAATATATACTGCTAAATTAAAATAATAAAAAACTAATATTAAGCTATATTTTTAATAATTTTTAATAAACGCGCTAAGCAATACTTTATATAGCAAATTAGCTTTAATAAGTTATAAATAAAAATATATTTTAAGTTAAATTTATATTTTAATAATATTATAAATTAGTTTTAATACTTTATTAATTAAATTATAATTATATATTAAAATAATTTATATAAAAAACTTAAATAAAACTTTTATAAAAGCTTTTAACTTTATAATTAATAAACTTATAAAAGCTTAGTAAGCACTTAGCATTATATATTAAAATAAAATTTACTTAGTAATAAACGTAGTATGCATATATAAAAGTATATTTAAGTTTAATATAGTACTTATTTACTAAAAGCTAATGTTTAAAAGTTTATTTTTTAACTTTAAAGCATATTTTTAAGTTGTAAATAATAGCAAAAGCAATACTATATTTTATATAAATTATAAGTATATTAATTATAATTATAATAAAAATAATTTAATACTATATTGCTTTTGTTTTAAAAATAAATTAAACTTATTAAAGTAAAAGTATAAATACTTTATATATAAAATAAAAAGTTTTTTTTAACTAATTATTTAATTAAAAAATAATATAAAGCAAAACGTTAGTTTTTTAGCACTAATAAAATAATTTATAGCTATAAACTAAATATTAAAATACTTTTTAAATATTTAATAAATTTAAAAAGTATTTTTAAAACTATTTAAAATTTAAACTTAAAGCAAAATAAAATTAATAATAAAATAGCAAAAGATTTAAATTTAATTTTTAATAAACGTTATATATATATATTATGTTATAAGCAAAAATATATAACAATTTAAAGCTAAAATAATAGCAAATTAATTTATTTTAAAAAGATTATATAAAGTAAAATACTAAAGCAAATTATAAAATATAAGTCCTTTTAATTATTTAATAGTTAAAAAAGCATAATTAAAAGCATATTTACGCTTAAATTTAAAAGCACATATAATATAAAAACTAAACAAAGTTTATATTAAATTTAGTAGCAATAGTATTATTAAAAGTATTAGCATAATTTAAATATAAAACTTTTTTATAATAACTACGTATTATATTTTAAATACGCTTACTTTTTTTTATTTTTACTATGCAACGCTAACTATATTAGTGCTTATTTTAATAATACTAAAAATATTATTATTTAAAGCAATAGTAAAATAATACTAGTTATTTAAAAATAAAAATATTTATTTTTTAATATATACTTTAATAAAATAATTATATATTTTATTAAAACTAAATTATGCTAGCTTTATAACTAATTTAAGCACTTAAAAGTAATAAAATTAAAGTAAATATTAACTGCTACAAGTTATAAACTTAATTAATTTATTTTAAAGAAAATTTAAAAACTTTGTTATTATTACTAAATATATAATATAGCACTTAAACTTTTTAAACTTACTTTAAAAAACAAGTATAAATTTAATTATAAAGTTATTATTAACAAAATTTAAATTAATAAAAAACAAGTTTTTTATATTATTAATTTAGCTACGTTATTTTAAGCTATAAGTTTTATTTAAATAATAAAAGCATATAAAGTATAAAATATACTTTATAAGTGCTAAATTATTGTTTATTAAAAACTGCTTAATTATATAATATATAACCTTAGTACTAACTTTGCGTTAAAAAAGTTTTAAACTAGTACTAAGATTATAAAAAATATATATAAAAAAATGCTTATTAAAGCATATTAAAAACTTAGTAAAATTAAACGCGCATATGCTTTTTTACATTATACTTTTAATATTATTAAAAAAAGATTAACTATTAAAACAATAATAAATTAATTTTATAAATAATAATAAAAGCTTTTAATAATATTATAAAACTTAATAAACTTATATTTACTTTATTAGTATTTAGTACTTATTTATAAATTAATAATAATCTACTACTATTACTTAAAGTTATTTAGCATGCTAAAGCTATATAAAAAGCTATAAAAGCTATTTAAAATAAAAAAGCAAAAGTAAACGTATTATATACGCTTAATACTTAAAATAGCTTAAATTTACTTTTTATTTTTACTTTTTTTATATAGAGTAAAATCTTTATTTAACAAAAAAAGCAAAAATAAAATAGTTTTTTTAAAGCTTAAGTAATTAAACGCAAAAACATTATTATTACTATAATTAATAAACTAATAAAGTTTTATTATACTTAAATAAAACTATATTAATATATAAATAAACTTTTAATAAACATAAATTAAATTAACTATAAAGCAAGTATAAATTAAAATATACTTTTAGGGAAATTTCTTTTTAACTTTTTATTACTTTAGCAGTTATTTATTGTCTTTATAAAAAACTAAAAAAAAAAACAATAGTTATTATATTATAATACTTTTTAACAATATAATTTAAATATATAATAATACTAAAAACGTACTTAAACGCAAAAAAGAAAGCAAATTTTTAATTATTATTAAAGCTATAAAATAAAAGCATTATTTTTATTTTTAGTTTACTTTTTAAAAACTTTAACGCTTTAAAAATTAATAATCTTTTAAGCATAAAAGTATTTAAGTTTATTTGTTTTAACTTTAAAATATATTTAAATATTAAGCTATTTTTATTTTATATAGTATATAAAATGAAAAACAAAACTATATAGCTTTATAAAAAATCGTAACTAATAGTTTAAAGCTATAATAACTATAAAAAAACAATTTTATATTAAGCTCTTACTATTTAATAAATAAAGTAACAAGTTATACTTATATTTACTTTGTTTTTAATCTAAAACTATAATGCTTATAGTAAGCTAAAAAAATATTATATAAGCATATATATAATTAAAAAACATGCTTTTTTATATTATATATATATGCTTACTTATTAAACTTAAAAAAGTACTTTAAAAGTACTATTTTTTAATTACTACGTTTTTTTTATAGTTTAGCTAAATTTGGTTTATACTAGTTTTAAACTTATTATAAACACTACTAAAATTAATTTAAAATGGTAATATTAAGTTATAACCTTTACTTACTATTTATAAAAAGCAAATATAACAAATTTAGTATTATTATAATATAAATAAATAATATTTTATTATTTACTATATTGGCATTTTTAGCTAGAAAAAAAAAGCAAACTTATTAAAGCTAAATTTAAAGCAAAACTAAAGCAATTTTTTAATAAAAAACAAGTAATTAAGTTTAATAGTGCTAAAGTTACTTTTAAAAAAAAAGAAAAAGTAATTTTTATGCAAAAATGTTAAGTAAAAGTTCTAACTAAAATTAACCTTATTTTAATTAATGCTTTTTAGCAATATGTTAGCTAAAACGTATATAGTATATATATTAGCAATATATATTAACTTAAAGCTATATTTAACTTATTAATATTTATATAAGTTACTAAACTTATAAAAAACAATATTTAGACATTAAATAAGCAAATTAACTAGCAAATTAAAAGTAAGCACTATAAACTAACTTATATACTTTTAAACTTAATAAAAGCAAAGCTATTTATTTTTATTAATAAATTATTTGCTAACAATACTAACCTAAGCTTTTAAATTAGTTTTATTATTATATTTGCTATTAAATTAATTATAAATTATAAGCAAAATAAATATAAAATTACTTGCAATAATATTTATTAAAACTTAAGTAAATATAAGCATATTACTTAATTTGTTTTTGCTAATAAATTATATAGTATAGTTAATAAGGTTAATAGCGCTATTGCTTTATATACTACTTTACACTTAATTCTTTAATTACTTTATATTAATGTTAAGTCGCTTTATTAATATTTTATAAAGCTTAAAAGTATATATATAAAATGCTTTATAATTAACATAATATTACTATAAAAATCTTGCAAAAAAAAGAAATTATAAAAGTAGATTAAATTAATAAACAAATTAACTTTATAAATTTATTTATAAAGAAAACTTTTAACTAAGCACTTAAGTCCTTTATTATAATAAATTAAATATAAATAAAAATTAAGGCAATAATAAATTGCCTATAAGTTAAAAACAAAGCTATAAAAAATAAAGATATAGTTAAAAAAATAGCAAGTATTAAAATCCTTTTTAATACCTTTAACCTTATTAACTATATTAAAGCTATTAAAACGCAAATATTTTATAAATATAAATATTTAGTTTTTAACATATTAGTTTTAAATTATGTTAAACTTACTTTATTAAAAAAGTATATACGCAATATATATATATAGTATATAATTAGTATATAAAGAGTATATATTCCTTATATATTAAATATATAGCAGGTATATATTTCTTTTATATTGCTAATAGGTTTAAATTATACTATAAACCTTTATAGCTATATAAAACTTGCTAAACAAAGTCCTTATAACTTCCTTTCTTTTTAATTAATCAAGTTAACATAGTACTATTAATAGTAACGTGTTATAATTACATTTACCTTAGCTAGACTAACAATATAGCTATTTTTAAAAAGTTTGCTTAAATAGCTTTAAGTTAACATCCTTTTGCTAAATAAACTTTAAAAAAAATTTAAAAGTAGCTTTTTAAAAAAGCTTATTATAATTTAGCATATTTTAATAAATATACTAGTTTGTTTAAAGTTTAAACTTAGCTTATATTAAGGCTTAAGTAATTTATATTAAATCTTTATAGCTAAGCTTTTACTAATTACTTTTTTTTATAGCTATAATTTAATTTTTAATTTTTATAATAATAATATTTTATTTTAGCTGCTTGCAATTATATATAAAGGCCTTTGCATTATTTTTATATTAAGTTTTTTTTTACTTAGTAACTATTTAAAGCAACTATATATTCTAATATATTATGTTAATAATTTAATTTAAAAAAATATTATATTAACTTTTTTAATTTTTATTAAAACTATTATAATAAAAGCTTTTATTAAACAAGCTACTATTATATAGTAGCTTAAAGTAAAAAAAATAGCTTTTACCTTTTTAACTTTTTTAAAAGTTATTAGCTATTAGCTAATTGTTTATTTTAATAAGTAATATATTTTATTGTAAGTTTTTTAGTTTACTATTAAGTTTTTTAATTTTTTATTATATTTATTATTACTTTTTTTTAGCTATTTATTAACTTTTTTAACTATTAGCTAGTTTTTTTAGTTTTTATAGTTTATTTTTAGTATTAGGTTTATTAAGCTTGTTTATATTATTGCTAGTTATTTGCTTAGCAATTATAAACTATACTTAGTTTTTAGTTTAAATCCTTTTATTAAATATTATATTATAACTTAAAAATATAAAAATATAAAAATATAAAAATATAAAAATATAAAAATATAAAAATATAAAAATATAAAAATATAAA
>MU401854.1:0-21726 GCA_022579005.1 Poronia punctata
CCTTGCTTTTTTATAGTTGCTAATTTAATTACTAATTAGTATTAGTTTAGCTAAAGGTTAATATAATTATAATATGTTACTATTTATAGTACTATATTAACTTAATTAACAAAAAAAAAAAAAAGTTATAAAAACTTTTTTTAGCAAGTTTTATATAGCTATAAAGGTTTTTAATTAATTAAAACCTATTAGCAATATAAAAAAAATATATATATTTTATATATTTAATACGTAAAAAACGCGTACTTTTTATATAC
Organism: Poronia punctata; assembly: GCA_022579005.1. Classification (NCBI taxonomy): domain Eukaryota; kingdom Fungi; phylum Ascomycota; class Sordariomycetes; order Xylariales; family Xylariaceae; genus Poronia; species Poronia punctata. The sequence goes on from MU401854.1 coordinate 258, forward strand.
TAGTTATATACTATATACATATAATACGCATATACTTTTTTAATAAAGTAAGTCTAACGTAATTTATAACAAATATATAAAAAACTAAATATTTATGTTTATAAGATATTTGCATTTTAATAGTCCTAATATAGTTAATAAGGTTAAAGGTATTAAAAGGGATTTTAACAAAAGGCTTTTATATTAATAAAATAAGCTATATTAAATTATTAAAGCTATAAATAATATATGCTATAAGCTTGCTAAAATAAATAAATAGCAGCTATATAGCTATTATTTTATAAAATAACTTTAAGCTTTTTATAAAAATAATAAAAAATATTAAGTATTAAAAACTTTTAATTTAAACTTTTAAACTATTAAAAGTGTTTTTTAAATAAACAAGCTTATTAATAAACTAAGTTTAAACCTTTTAGTAATAAATAATAACTTTGCTTTAAATTTTTATAAAAACTATAATTATATTAATAGCTTTTTTAAACTAATAAATATTAATATAGTAGCTATTAACTATACTTATAAAGCTAGTATAATATAAAATTAACTAAATACTTTTATTTATAATATATTTGTTTTTAAAAACTTAGCTAAAACTACTTATATAATAAGTTTTTATTTCTAGCTTCTTAAAAGCTATAGCTTTAAAAGAAAAAGTTAAAATAACTGCACTTAAGTATTATGCTAGCTTTTTACCTAAGGTTTTTTTTTTTTTTTTTTTAATAAACCTTATTTTTATTTTTTTATTTTTTAAGTTTTTACTTTATTTACTATTTAAAATTAACAGCTTGCTTGCTAATAATAACGTGTGCTTTGCCTGTTTTCTTATTTTCTTTATAAATACTTTTATATTTTTTTATAAATAATTAAATAGTTAAAGCTATTTAAAAAATAACTTAATGCTTTTTAAAACTTATTTTTTTATATTATATATAAAAAATTAACGTAGTGCTTTTTTTATTATAATTTTTTTTTGCTTTTTTATTTTAATACTTTATATGCTTACTAAAACCTACTTTTAAAGCTTTAATTTAAAAAATGTTTATAAGTTAGCTTTATAAAAGTATTTAATATAAGTATAAAAAAAAGTAAGCACTTTTTAAAGCTAATAATAAACTTAATATTTTTAGTTAGTTAAAATGCTATAAAACGCTAAATTTTAAGTAGTTTTTTATTAGCATTATAAAAAGTATATAATAAGCTTTAGATTATAAAGGCATAGTTGCTATAAAAGCTGCTTTAAAGCTTAAGATTTAAAATATACTTAAAAAATAGCTATATATTAAATTAGCTTTTTATATTAAATTTAATAAAATGCTTTTTATATTAAGTATAAAGTATAACGTTTAGTAGCTTTTTTTATTAAATTAAAAAAGCTTTATATTTATGTTAATTTTATAGTAAGCATATAAAATATTTACTTTATAGCTTGCTATTTTTGCTTTTAATATAAATTAGCTTTGCTTTAAAATTTTTTTATTTTAGTAAACTTTTAATAATTTTAACAATATGTTTTAAAGCGCTGCTAGCAATATAAAAAAATAAGTATACTAGCTACTAAATATAATATTTTTATATAATATTACTAATAACTTTAATTTATAAAGCGCTAAGTATTTGTTTACTATTAGCTTTTACTTTATTATAAAAAAATTAATAAAACGCTTTTACTTTTTGCTATTTTAAGTTAAAAACAGTTTTTTTGTTTACTTTAGTAACTAGCTAAGCTTTATTTATTTTACTTAACAACTTTAATAACTATTGCATATATATAATATTAGTACTAAAGTTGTTGCTTATTTATATGTTTATAAAAACTTTAAATAAGTTAATTTTTAAGCGTTTTAAAGGCAGCATAATAAAGCATATTATTAATTTTAAATAAATAAAGTAATAAAAAAAAAGTAAAAAAATAAAGCTAATAAAAAAAAAACTAACTATACTGCTTTTCTTTTTCTTTTCTTTTAAAAAAAGCTATAGTAATAGGTTTTAAAAAAGCTTGCTTGCTTAATAAATTATAAAGTATAAAGTATAACTTTAATTACTTAAACTAGTAAATTAACTACTAAAAATTATTTAATTTAAAAAGCAAAATAAATATAAATAACTAAGTAAAAGTTAATTTACTTATACTTGCAACTTTTAGTAATAAAATTTTTTTTTAAGTTTTTTTTGCTTTAATTTATTATAAGCAAAAAGATTTAAAAAAGATTTTTATTTTATTTTAAAAAGCTATAAGCAATTTGCTTACTTTTAAAAACAAAACTTATAAACTTGCTTTTATTTTTAGTTTTTTTTTATACTTATATAACCTTTTTTAAATTTTCTTTATTTTTTTTTACTTTTTTATTTTTTGTTTTACTATAGCACAGCTTTTATTATATATAATTAATTAGTTGCCCTTATATAAATAAAGCACTTATAGTTTAAAAAAGCTTAAAAAATAAAATTTAAACTTTTGCTTGCTATTATATATAGCTAAAATGCTTTGTTTTTACTTTTAAAAATTTAGCGTTTAATATATAAATATATTAACGCGCTTTTATATTATATAAAGTTATAAAAATTTAAAACCAAAAATAATGCTAGCAATACTAAAATTAACTAATTGCTATTAAATAAAAAAACGCTTAAAATTTATTTTTTAAAAAATATAGCAAAAAAAAATATTTAGTTTTTAGCTTAATATATTAGTTAAGTATAATAAGCATAAGTAGCTTTTAAAAAGTAAAATAATAAAAGGTATTTAATTAATTTTAAGCAATAAACTTAATATTTTATTTAAAAATACCTTTAGCTAGGTTATAAGCACAAGTTAAAACCTTAAGCTTTAATATATAAGTTATTATTTTAAAAAGCTATTAAAAATAAAGTATAAAAAAGAAATTAATATAAAGCTTTTTATTATAAGAAAACATATTAGCAGTAATTATTAAATACTTATTATTATTAACTTTTACGCTTTAAAAGCTTATATATTTAATTTTTTTAAAAAAGGTTTTTTTAAAAAGTATAAAAAAGTAATATACTTACTAGCAATAGCCTAGCTAAGCAATATATATAAAATGCTTTAAAAATACTATATTATTTTTTTTTATAACTAGTTTAATAACTAGTTATATAAATACTTTTATTTAGCAACGCTAATTATTTTATAAAGTGCTTTATAAAAAGTAATTAATATATAGTATAGTAGTATAGTAAGCAAAATTTTATTAATACTTATTTTAGTAGTTTTATAAATAATAACCTAATATAAAGTTTTTATAAATTAAAAAAGCTTATTTAAAAGCTTTAAATTAAAATAAAGCTTATTACTTACTTGCTAAAAGCTTTAAAGTTTAAGCTTTAAATTTTTATTTTAAATAATATAAACTAAAACCCTTTATAATATTTACTTTAAAAAAAATATATTTTATAACTATACTAAACAAGCTTTGTTTTTTTATAAACAAAGCAAACTTTTAATTTTAATATAAAAATACTATTGCTAAAAAAGCTTAATACTAATAGCTTTTATAGCTTAGTAAACTTTTATAATAACAATAGCAATTTATTATAATACTAATATAAGCTACTATAGTTAATTAATACTAATTTTAAAATTAAATAAAAAAAAATAGTTATTAAATAATAAAGTAGTAGTTATTTTAGTATACTTTATAAACAATTATTATTTTATTGCTTACTTTAAGGTTTTTATAGTAATAGTAAAACTTATATAAAAAGTATACTTATTAAAAGTATAGTAGTAAAGCAAAGTTACTTAAAATTATTAATAAAAATAAAATATATGCTAATAATAAGTTTAATTTTTTATATTAAAAGTTTATAAATAAGTATATTAGTATAGTTTAGTAGTTAATTATAAAAATTAAATAGCTTATATTTTTAATAGCTTAATAACGTTAAATAAAAGCATATAATAAAATTTTAAAATGTTAACTATATTATATTAAGACATATTTAATATAATGTTTTTTTTAAAAAAAGTTAAAAGTTTTTTTTTTAATTTAGCAAAAAAGTTAAAAATATAAAATGCTTAATATTTTTTATATAGTCTTTTTATTTAAATAGCTAAACTAACTAGCTTTGTTAACTTTAAGTATACTTAGTAACTATTAATAATAAAATATTTAAACTTTTTTAAATATATTAAAATAAATAGTAAAAATTTGTTAAACTAATATAAAAAACAAGCAAAGCTAAAATTAAAATAAGGCCTTTTAACTTTAAATACTAAGCTTAATAATATTAAAACTAAGTAGACTTTAGTTATAAAGCATTTTTAAGCTTTTATTTAATTAGTAAACTAATATAAAGTTTTTATTGCTATTATTAAAAAAAGCAAAGTTTATAAGCTTTTTATTTAATTTGTTTATAAAAATAATTATATTAAAAAAAAGCTTTTTATTAATAGCTTATATAATATTATATTACTTTTTTTAGTTTTTAACATAAAAAAAGCATACTATTATAAGTTTTATTATAAGCTTTATAGTACTTTAATAAAAATTAAAAAATATAAACTAAAATTAACTTTTTAAAACATTATATTTTTATAAGTTAAGCAAAGCTTATTAAAAATATTTACTATATAGCTAAGTTTTAGTTAAGCTAATATTTTTTATTATAAAGTTAATAAAACCTTTACTTAGTATATAAGCTAACTTTAACTTATTTATTTTAGTAACTAAAAAAGCTAAGCATAGTACTATATAAATATAAAAGTACTTAAAGCAGCTATAGCTAAAAAAAAAGCTAGATAACTTAATTACATAACTATTAAAAAGCTTTAATAATTATATTAAAAGCAGTATACTAAACCTTTAATAGTATTAAATAATTAAAAATAGCTAGTAAAATAGTCTAGGCCTTATATTAATTAAAAGCAGCTATATATATTTTTTTATTTTTATTTTTTATATTAATTTATTTAGCTTTAAAGTGCTAAAAATAGCAACCTTTTTAGCTAAAGAAAATTGCAACATAATTAGCATATATGCTTATTATGCTTTACGTTATAAAGTAGCTGCAAAACTAAAAAAAACTAGCTTATTTTTTATTTTTATATATATAGCTATTATTTTGCGTTACTTTTTAAACCTAAATACCTAGCTATTTATTATATATATAATATACTAAGTTATACTTTTTAAAATACCTTTATAAAGCCGTAATTAATGCAAAGCTTTTAAAACCTAGTTAATACGTTTACTTTAGCTAGACCTCTTCTAGTATAAAGTTAAAGTAATCTTTAAAAATCTTTAATTTTATTGCAATATAGTATTAAAAACTTAACTTATAAGTTAAAAAAAATATATAATATTATTTATAATATTTAAAAAATAAAACTAATAAAAGCAAACTGCTTAGATTTTTAAAACTTATTAAAATACTTAATATCTTTTACTATACTATAACAATAAATTTTATTATTAGCATGCTTACAATATTCTCTTAAAAAACATTTTAGCAAATACTACGTTATACTATATATAATTATTTTTTAACTATAACTTGCAAGTTTAGCAAAAAAACAATTTTAATACTAAGAAATATTAAATATATAGTATTAAAATAGGCTACTATACTTTTTAAAATGCTTTTTCTTTATAAATAAAAAATGCTTAATTAAATTATATTAAATAAAAGTTTTAAATTTATATTTAAATTATAAAAAATATTATTTGCTAACCTAATAATAAAACTTGCTAAATTTATAGCATACTATTTTTAAACAAATAAGCAGTTAAAAAAAAAACTAAAATATAAAAATTATTATACAATATTACTACGCAGCATCAAATCTACTATAAATTAATATTATTATTTGATTATAGCATATATTAAATAATTTTAAATAAAAAATAATAAGCAAGTTACTTAATAAAGTAATTTTTAAATTTAAGCTATAAAATATAGTATTTATAAACAATATTTTATTAAATACTTTAAACTACAATGCTTTACGTTAACTTTACTAAAAAAACGCTTAACTAGCTATAAACTTTATAGCTATAAATATAAGAATATAATATAATAAAATAAAAAAACCTTAAAAGTACAACGTTAAAAATAAAGTATACTTTAAATTATATAAAGAATACTATTTTTTAAAAAAGCCACCTTATAAATAGGTATAATAACATATAGGTCCTTTAACTATAGTTTATAAAGTTAGCAACTTAGCTTATAAACTAAACTTTTTTAAATACTAGAAATTATATAAGGTTATTTTAATAGTATACCTATACCTGGCACCTAAAAAACAAGACTTATTTTATAAATAAAAACTAGTACTAGGCTAAATATATATAAACGGCAATAATAATAAATAAAAATCTTATAAAATTAAAAAACTAGTATTATGCTAAGTTAGCAAAATAAAAATAAAAATATTACTTAAATACTTTATTTATTAAAAAGAATATTTAGTAATTTATAATACCTAGTATTTTAAAAGAAATGTTAATATAAAACGTATTAAAATTAGTAAGTTTTTATAATAAAACACACCCTTTTATATTGCAAGATTTAAAAAGTATATAAAATATAAAATATAACTTTAATAACAATTTTAAAATCTTAAAACAATTACTTTTAAATAAATAAAAGTTAGTCTAAGTTATTTTACATACTAATATTAAAGTATAAATACTTAAAAGGACCGGAAAGGGTATATAAGTATAAATAAAAAGCTTTAGCAACCTAGTATATCTATAAAAACCTAAGCCTGCTATACTATTAATCCCATTTTAATAAAACAACAACACTTACTAACAACAACACTTATTATTCACAACACCTACTATTAATAATACCTACTAATAATAATATTTGCATATATAATTAAAACCTAATGTTTGCAATTTAAAAATGCTTAGTAATAATGTTTTTAAATAATAATTTTTTGTAAATAAAAGACCTAGACATTAACTTAAAAACCTAAGCATAGTATAATAAAGTATACGTAAAAGCTAAGCTTGCTTATAATATACTGCTTTTAAAACTATTAATTAGTATAATTTCTTTACTAAAAAAACATACTATAAATAGCAAAAATAAATACGGCTTAAATAAAAATAATTATAATTTAAACTAATTAGTATAAGAATATTTAAAATAGGTTATATAAAATATTAGTTTATAGCTATACTTAAAACTAATTATAGTAATGCTTTATTTTATAATATGCTAACTAAAAGCTAAATAATTAAATAATGTTTTATAGATTAATACTATAAAGAAATTAAAAGCAGCGATTTAAAAAAGCAATAAACTTAACTAAAGAAATATAGCACAAATCTTAATACTTGCAATTATACTAAAAAAACTAGGAGTTATACTTAAACTTATTTATATAAAAATAACTAACGCTAAACTTAACTAGCTATTAAAAAACTTAAAGCTATAAGTAATTTTACTATATTAAAAATAGTAAGCAAACTATTATAAATATAAATATAAATTAACAAAACTTATAATAAGCAAATTTAAAATATACTTAATTTTAATTACTATTAAGATTATAAAAAAATAAAAATGCTTAAAACTTAAAAAAAAGCAATAAAAACTTAAGTTTAAAGTTTTTAAAAATAGCAAAGTTAAAAAACTTAAACCTGCTTTTAAAACTAACCTAAACAACCTAACTAATGTTTTAAAACTATAGGCCTTAGCCTTAATAACGTTTACTTTTTTAAAAACTAAAAATATTATTTAAAACATTAACTTAAAAATTTAAATTATAAAATTTTATAATAAAAAATTATTTAAATTTAATACTATACTTTAAAAACTAGCTACTTTATAAAAATCGTTATATAAATAGGTAATTATATATTTAAAAAACTAACTAGGCTTAAAAAATAAAAAAAAGTTTAAAACTATATAAACAAATATATAAACTTATAAGCAAGCGATGTTTTTAAGTAAGCGTTAAATAATAAACTAATTTAAGCGCTAAGTATTTAAATTTTTAATAAACTAGTTAAAAAACACTAAGAAGCTATTATAAAAAACTTAGTATATATAGCAATGCTAATATAGCAAATTACTTAATTAAAAAACAAAGTTTTAAAGACTAGCTAAATAGGAAAAAAATAAACTAAATTATTAGGAATATAAATAAATAATGCTTTAACTTAAAGTTTCCTAGAAGTAAAGTCCTTATAACACTTTAAACAATTTTTAAATATAAAATCTTTAAAACACTTTAAAATTTAAAGTTAAACGTTACTAAAATTTATATATATATAGCTTTAAACAATACGCTATTTTAAGCTTTTTAAACAAATAAAAACAAAAACGTTTTAAACTTTGTTATAAAAGGAAGCAGTATAATAGATAACTAAACAGTTTACGACTAAATAAATTAAACTAAATTATATTATGTAATTTAAAAGCATTAGATCCTAAGATCTTAATACGAGAGACCTTCGGTCCCTTAATCCTAGTTAGTTAATCAATTTATTTACATTTTATTCTTAGATCTAAAAATCCTAGTGCTATTATAATAACTTTAAAATTATTATAATTAGGTTATAAAAACATAAAGCTTTTAAAAGTAACTTAATTTATTAATAAAGATTTTAAAGTAAATAAAAAGGGAAAAAAGGCGTTTAAAATCTTATTAAGTATATAAACTTATATATATATATATACTATAGTAAAGCTATAGCTGTTTATAAGTATAAGCTTTAATATTTACTATTAAAAAAGATAATAGCTATAAGCTACTTAGCAAGCTATATTATTATTAACCAATTTATAACTGCTATTAAATAAAGTCTTATACTACTACTACTACTTTAAGATTATAGTTTTATTGCATATTTTAAAGTATATACTACCTTTATATAAGAATATCTATTAAAAGCTACTTTTAAAAAGTATAGCGCTTTTAAAACGTTAGCTACTTATAAAAAACTAACTTTATTTATTTATAATATATAAAATATAATAGTTTTTAAAACATAATAGCACTTTAACCTTTTAGCGCTATAAATAGGTTAAAAAGCATTTAATTAGCTTTTATAAAAAGCTTTCTTTTATTACTTTTAAGCTTAAATACTTAAGCTTTTATAAGTAGTGCTATAATAATTTTAATTGTAAATTTATATAAATTATATTTTGAATTAATTAAATTATAAAAAGGGCTAGTATATAAGTTTATTAATTAAAAAAAGCTAAATATAAATATTATATTATAATAAGTTATTAAAATAAACAAATAATTATATTAGAACCTTTTAACATTTACCTATATAGATTTTTTAGTTAAAATAGCTAGCTTATTTACTAAAAATTCTTAGTAATTTAAGCGCTAGTTATAGTTCTTAAAAGAATATAATATATATAATATAACTACAGTTATTAATAAGTAGGCTATTTCTAGCTACTTTTAGCAAGCAACGCATGTTTTAAAAGCAACGCTTTTTTATAAACACACCGATTTTTTTAAAAATACATTCTTTTGCTATAGTACTTATAACACTTTACCTATAATATATAAAAAATAATGAAAATTATTATTTAAGCAAGCTTTATAAACAATTTTTTAATATCCGAGTATTTTTTATTTACTTAGTTTATTAAACAAGATATAAAAGTTTAAACTACTTATTAAAACTTAGCAATATAGCTAAAAACGTATAATTATATTATATAACACATAAAAGGAAAAATGTTTTTACTATAAAGTTTTCTTATACTAAATAGGTAAAAGAAGATTTTTTATAAAAAAACCTTTTTTTATAGTAATTTTTACTTTAGCTATATTTTTTTCACTATATAAGCATTATATTAATTATAGTTTTTTTATAACTTATTAGTTTTAATATACCTTTTTAAAATAAACTAACTTATTAAACTATTTTATAGCTAAAATAAAGGTTTTAAATAATAATATATAAAGCTTTATAATCTTAAATATAGTGTTTTTAATTATTTTATTTAATTTCTTTACTTTTTTTATACCTTTATAAGAACTAATTAAAGCTTTTTTAAAGCTATATTGTTTTTATATTAACTAGGTTAACTTGCTGCAAAAAGCTTAACTACTTATTATATACTAATAACTTTATAAAACTATTTGCTATTATTAAATTTATAAGTATATAAACTACTTAAAGCGTTTTATTAATTACGTTTTACTATAACTAGTAATTATATATATTAATATATTATAATTTTACTTTTAGTATAGTAATGCTTTTATTAACTAAACTAATTATTTATTAGTTGTTATACTAAGTAATATTATACTTAGTTTTTAAGTTAACGCTAAGCTTATAAACAAGCTAGCTAATAAATATAGCTTTTTTATAGCTTAAGCTAATATAAAAAGCTTTACTTTAATAATAAAAATAATAACTATATTTTATTTTTTAGCTTGCTAGCTAATAGGTTTTTTAAATAAAGTTATAGCGTAAGCTTATAAGCTTTTTTAAGGTTAATTATATTATTTATAAAAAATAAATTGCTAGCTATATAAAGCTTATTTTTATTATTATACTATAAAGCAAAGTATTAATTTATATAAAAATAGTTTAATACTTAGTTAGTAGCAGCTTAGTAAGCTTAAAAAAATTGTTATTAAATTATAAAAGTTATATAGTAACAAAAGCTTTATTTAGCTTAGTAATAATTATTATATATATAATAAATTTAATTTTTTATTAAGAGTAATAGATTTTTTAAAGTAGCTATTTTATTATAAAAAAGCAGCTTAATAAATCTTATTAGTATAAAAAGCATTTTATTAAAAAAGTTATTTAATTTATATTGTTTTTAATATAAGCAAACTAAAATAACTAAATTAAACTTTGCTAATAGTTATAAATAATTTTTATTTTTAAAAACTATTTTAAATTATAGCCTTTTATTAGGTAATACTATTTTTTTAATTATTTAATACTTTTAAACGCTTTAGTATTTTAAAACTTTTAATAAGTAACTATAAAGTTGTTATAAAAGTTAAAGCAATAAGGTAGTTATAAGGTAATGTTACTAGCAATTTTAAAAACTAAGTATATTAAATAACTTTTATTTAATTAGCTAAGTAAGTAACTAGACTAGCTAAAAAGATTAAAAAAAGTATAACTAGCAAAGTTTTAGCTATTATTTAGCGTAGCTTTAGCTAGTATGTAGTTTGTACGCTAATAGCTTAGTAAGTAGGTTTTCTAGCTAGGTGCCTTGTTATATTGCCTTTTTTTTAGGTTGCTAGTTTTTAATAATTTTAATATTTATAAGTATATTTGCTAATTAGGTCTGCTTTTTAGTTTTTTTAATTAAATAGCTTTATTATATTTTATAAGTTATTTTTTATTAACTTATTAGCTTATATTTAGCCTTGCATATTCTTTTTAATTTTATAACTTGATTTTTAATATTTGCATTTTTTTAATATTACTATTTTATTAAGCTTTTTGCTAAGCGTTTACTACTATGCTGCCTTTAAAGCTTTTTTGCTTTAAGTTTATATACTAGCATACTTTTAATACTAAACTAAGCTAGTTATTTTTAAACTATAAAATTTTTAATTTTAATTATAACCTTTACTAGCTTAATAGTAATAAGCTAAAAATTATAATAATACTTAGTAAAAAGCTTTACTAGCACTATATTTTTAGCATATATTTAAATTTTTATATTTACTATTTTTGCTATATTAGCAATATTAACTATGCTTTTTATATAAAAAACTCTTATAGTTATTATGCTCTATATTTGCTGTTTTTTTAGCTATTAGTTTTTTTAAATATTAATATTTTTTAAAATATTTTTTGCTTTACTTAGTATATCTTAAAATATTATATAGTACACTTTTTATTTTATGCTAAAACCTTTATAGTTTAGCAAACTTATTAAGCTACTATTGCTAAAGCTAAAAATAAAAATAAAAGTGCTAATAAAAACGCTACCTTGTTAAAAAACATTTTTATTACTATAAGCTAATATATATTTTGCTTAGCTAAAGTAAGCTTAGCTTTTTAGTATATAGTTATATTTAAAAAAAAGCTAGTTATATTAGTAAAAAAAAAGAATTTGCTATACTACTATTTATTAAAAATTAGTTTTTATTTATTATTTATTAACTATTATTATTATTATTTTATAGTTTATACTTTTTATTACTTATTTACTAGTATAGTTACTAATATATAGCAGTTTTATATTAGTAAAAAAAAGCTTTTACTTAATAATTTTAATAATATTTTATGTAAAGCTTAGTATGCTATTTTTTAAAGTACTAAAATAGCTTTTTAAGTAACCTAAATGCTTACTTATGCTAATTATATATGCTTATTTTAAATGTTGCTTATAAAAAGCTAAATATTAAAAAGGTTTATAAAAATAAAAGCATTAAAACATTTTTTAGCATTAGTAAAGCATAGTAAAAGCCTTTTGATTATAAAGTAGTTTTTATTACTATTACGAGCTTTATTTATAATACTTACTAAATTACGCTGCTTATTTTTAGCTATAGCTATTTTAATAGTATGATATATTATTTACTTTTTTAGCTACTTTTTAGGTTTTACTTGCTAACCTTTTACTTAATAATAATATCTTTTATATTAGTACTTTAAATATATTATAAGTTATAATAAATATATTAAAGTATAAGTTTTTAGTTTTTATAATATTATAGCTTAGTTTTAGCTTGCTTAGCAATAGCTTGTTATTTTTTTATTAACTAAGTATATATTTTATAACCTTAGTACTTATATGCTAATATAATTACTTTACTTATTATTTTACTTAGTATAAACTTTTTTAACTTTTTTTTTATATTAGTTTAATAAATAGGTTATATTTACTAAGTGCTTAGCTAGCCTTTAAGTATTATATTTTACTAGTTAGCTTTTTTATTTTATTAAATATTTTTATTTACTTTAATTATTTTAATATTAAATAATATTTTTTGTTAGTTATTTTATTTATTTATTTTTTAACTTAAGTAGTGCTATTTAATTATTATTTTTTAGCTAATTTATTTATAGTTTAAGTAATAATATAAAAAATATTTTCTATAAACTTAAAAATAAATTTTAAATAATTTAATTTAATATATTTAAGTTTTTACTTTTTAAAAAACCATAACTTATATATATATAAAAGCTAGCTTTTTTTATACTTAAACTTAAAGTATGCTATTAATAGCTTTATTATATTATTTATTTAAAACCTTTTTAGTATATAATGCTTATTACAATGCTTTTATATTAACTTAATTACTTACTTTTAATGCTTATAAATTATATTATATATAGCTTTTATTTACTATAGCTTTTTTTACTTTTTAAATATTAAATTAAAGCTGCTTTAATATATATTTAATATTTTTTAAATAGTACTTATATAGTGCTTTAAATAGTAAATAGCTTATAATAGCGTATTAGCTATTATTATATGCAAACTTAGCTTTTATTAGTATTTTAACTTAGCTAGTTAGCTTACTAGCATAAAAAGTGCAAAAGTATTTTTTTAAAGTCTAGTATACTTATTTTATTTAGCTATTAGTTTAAAAGTACTATATAGTAAACAGCTGCTAATATACTTTATATATCTTATAAAACTTTTTTTAAAGTTAGCTTATAATAAGTTTATTTTTATTACTTATAATCTTATTAAAAACTTATACTAACAATTTACTTTATAGTATATACTTACTATAAGCTTAGTAGTATTAAGTGTTTTTTATATAAAAATAAAAAATACTATTTTTATAAACGTTGCTATTTACTTTTATATATAAAAGTAATTTTATAATAAAATTTAAGCTAATTTTTTTAAAAAGCTCCTTTAGTAAAAAATAATAATTAAAGCTTTTTATAAAGCTTATACTTTAGTTTTTAAGCTTTTTTATATTATATATAGCTAGCAACATATTTTTAAACATTTTATTTTAAGCGTTTTTAGTAAAACTTATATTATAATAACTTAGCTATTTTCTTTATATGCTTAGCTTTTAAGTTATTATAGTGCTAATATATTAATTACTTTACTAAAGCTTTTTAAGCTAAAATTATTAGCTGCTTTTTAAAATATAATATATTTTTATTATTAATATAATACTTTTTATATATTTTCACTTTATAGCGTATAATTTTTATAAGTTTTGTAAAAATAAAGTTTTTAGCTTATAATTTATAAACTATTTTATAAAACTGTATTAAAGCTGCTAATTAAAAAGCTGTTTTGCTTAAAGCTAATTCTTTAGCTTTAGCGTATAAAACATATTAATTAAAAATAATAGCTTTAGCCTTTTTTTAAAAAAAGCAATTTTTATACTTTTAATAGTAGCTTTTACTAAACAAGTTATTATTATTATTTATATAATATATAATATATAAGTTAAGCATATATATTAGTACTTCTTACTATTTTGCTTTTAAAAACTATTTATAATTATATAGTAAAGGTTTAGCGCTTTATAAGCTTATAAGTTTATAATTTATACTTTTATCATTAAATAAGCTAATAAGTATAGGTTTAATAAAGCTTTTAAAGCTGTTTTAATAATATAAGTTAATACTTTACTTTTTTTTTTAAAACAAGATTTTTGCTAATAACTACTATACTTTTTATAGTAGCTTGTAAACTAATTAAAGTTTTTTTTTAACGTTAGTATTATATTTTTATACTAGATTTTTTTAATTATATAATCTAGCTTTTTTAATAGTTTATTTGCTAGGTTTAATATGCTTAATTAATATTTTATATTAAAGTTAAACTATACTAGTTTATATATTTAGTAAGCAAGATTCTTTAAAAAGCTTTACGCTAGTAAGTTAACTATGCCTTTTAAAGCTATATAGTTTTTTATAATTATTAAAAGCTTTTGCTAGCTTATTACTTACTTAGTTTTTACGTTTATAAGCTTTTATAACTAATAAGTAACTAGTTTTTACGTTTTTTATAAAGCTATAATAATATTTTTAATATTATTTTTATTAATATATTTATTTTTACTTTAATATTTAAATAACTATTTTAGTAGTAAAAAGTAGTTATTAATATAAAGGCTTTTTTACCTTTTTAAACGCTTAATTTACTTTTAAAGTTTATTTAAAAACGTAGCTTAGTAAAGTATAACCTTTTAAAATTACTATAATTAGCGCAATAATATTTATATACTTAGCTATAAACTTTTTATAAAAGTTTATAAACTTTAAAAATATTTATATATTATATATTAAAACTAATACTTTTTACTTTTAAATAATAATAACTTTTTAAAAATTTATTTTTATTTTTTTAGTTATAATAATAAACTTTAAAAACTTTATTTTAGTTTTAAAAAACTTGCACTTTAATTGCTTTATAAATAATTAATACTTTGCTAACTGCCTATAAACTACTTAAAAGTGCTTTTTTTATTTTCTTTATTTTTTTAAAAAACTATATTTTATTTAAGTAAACTATAAAAATATAATTTATTAGCTTAACTAATACTTTATCTATATAAGCTTAAAAGGTTATAAAAATATTAGTTAATTTAAAAAGTATAACTATATACTTAAAATATTTATACCTTATTTAAAAAGCAGTTTTTTACTTATTACTATATTTAATTTAAATATAATAATAAATATTTTAAAAGTTTAGCTTTAAAAAATCTTTACTAACTTTAGCTTATTTTTTACTTTTAATATAAAAAGTAAAAAGTACTTATTTTTTATAATTACTTTATTTAAGCTTTTATAATTAATATAAAGCTTTATAGGTTTATTTTCTTTTAGTATAAATAAAATAAAAGCTTTTATATTAGCTTTTAAATGCTATATATAGCTTATTTAAAAGTTTTTTTAAAGTATTTTTTAAACACTTGCTATTAAGCTTTTATAATAAAATAAATTAAACTAAATAGTACTTATGCTTTTTTTGCTAGGTTTATTATATATTATGCTTTTTTAGAACTAGTAACTTTTTTATTAATAGTTTAAAGTATATATATTAAAATGCTTTAAAATATTTAAATAAATTAATTTTATTTTTAGTGCTAGCTTTATTATTAATTTTAAAAAATAATAACTTTTTTAAAAAACTAACCTTTATATTTATTAAGTTAGCAATATATACTGCTTAACTGCTAACTATATTTTTAAAAAACTTTTTAAAATTTATCTTTTTAATATTTACTATAAAACTATTAAATAAAACCTATTATTAATAATATATTTAATTAACTTGTTTTTAGCTATAATATTAAAAGCTTTAATACTTTTTATTTTTTATATATTATATAAAATATTTGCTTAAAAGTTTTTTAAATTTTTTAAAATATTAACTATTTAAAAACTAGCTATATAGGCTGCCTAGCACTTTATTAGCTTTTTATTTATTTTTATTAATAAAAGTAATAAAATATTTGCTTTTTATAAGTGCTTTTTTAAAAGCTTTTATATATAATATTAACTTAAGCCTTTATATTTATATTTATATTTATAGTAACTTTTTTTAGCTTTTGCTTACTGCTTAAAAAGACTATAGCTAGTGCTTAAAACAGCTTTATAATACTAAATATTTTATTAAACTTTATTAAAGTAAATTTAATATATTATTTTACTTTAGCTTAGCTTTTAACTTTTTATTTTTTAAGTTTAACTAAGCTATTTAAACGTTTTATATTTTACTTTTAAGCTATTTGAGTGGTTTTTGCTTAAATCTACTTAATTAGCAATTATAATAGATAATAGGTCTACTTTAAAGATAACTAAGTAGTTACTACTAAAGTAAAAAAGTGTTTAGTACACATTAGCAAATTAAGCAACAATTAATTTAATATTAAAAAAATAAGCAAAGCTTACTTTAAAAAATATAATATATATAGCGCGTTAATTAAAAGATTAACTACGCGCTTTATAAATTACGCTATAATTATTTTAGGTTTATTAATAATAAGGTTATATATAATAACTAATAAAAAAAAAGTTTATATACTTAGTATAAAGTATATGCGCTACGCAGTACTAAGTAAAAACACTTTTAAGTTGTTTAATAATTATAACATTAAAAATAAAGCTAAAATAAAAAGTATATAATATTAAAAAAGTAAAAAGCATAAAGCGTATTTTACTTACTGCTTAATTAAGTAGTAAGCATAATTTATTTTATAGCTTTTATAGTTAAAATATAAGTTAAACTACTTAATTAATATATAATTAAAATAAATATAAATATTGTTTAATTATAAAAGTTAAGCAACGTATACTTATAAACTAGTTATATATATATATTAATTAATTTTATATATTTAAAATATATACTAGCTACGCTAATTTTAGCACTATTTTTTACTTTTTACTTTATTAAATATAATTAATATAATTTATTAAAGTTATAAGCTTAGTTTGCTATTAAAAAACTAATGCTTATATAAAATTACTTTTTTAAAAGCTAGCTTTATATAATTATATAATATTTCTTTGCTAATTATATTAGTTTTTATTAAATAAGCTAATACTTTTTATATAACGTACTTTTTTTAAAACGTTTTTAGTTATTATATAAGCATAATTTAATAATTATTAAAATATTTAATAATACTTTTATATTTATTAAGTTTTATATAAAGCTTGCTTATTTTTAAAATTAAAAGCAATAATTTAAAACCTTTTAAGTTACTATTACTACTAAAAGTATTTAAAAAAATATAAACTTAAATAAGTACTTTTTTAAGTATAACTTTAAAAAAGTCTTTAAATGCCTTTTTAAAGCAACTGCGCTTTAAGAACTTAAGCGTTATAGCGCTAAAAAGTATTGCATAAAGCTAAAAAAGTAAAAAAAAAAAAAAAAAAAAAAGGAATAAACTTTAAAAACTAATATAATAGTTTATAATAGCTTAAATTAATAAAAAGCTTACTATTTAACAAAGCTTTAAAATATAAAATATATAATATAAAATATATAAGCAGCTTTAAATTAATACTTTTTAAGTATAAGTTAAAAAAACTATTAATATAAAGTATTATATATAAGTTAATATAATATAAATAAAAAGTAGCTAGCTAATACTTTAAAACTAGGTTAAAATATTATATAATCTTATTATACTTTATAAAGTTAACTATTGTTTAATTGCTTAAAAGTAATATTAAACATTTTTTGCTAAAGCTAAAAAAAGCAATATTAAATTTAATAAGTAATATAAAAAATAAACTATAATTTATTATAAAATATTTAATTATAAGCTTAAAAAAGTTAAAAAGCTACTTATAATTAAAAGTTTATTACATATACTTTAGCTAAAGCTTTAACTAAAGTAAGCTACTTAAAAAAAAAGTTAATTTTTTTATAAGCAAGCAAAAAGTAAACCTTTTTTTATAATAAAAAAAATAAATTAACTTATAGCTAACTTAGTAATTAAATACTAGTTAAAAAAAAAAGCAAAATATATAGCTATATTTACTACTGCTAAAAGTAGCGTAAAAAGCTTATTTTTAAAAAAGTTAAAAAAAAAACCGTAAATTATATAAGTACCTTTATAAAAAATTAGCAAAACATTTTTAAAAGCTTAATAAATACGCTTAATACTAGTTTATAGTAACTAAATTTTATGCTTTTAACTAGCTACTAAAAATAACTAATAATAAGCTTAAAACTATATAATAATGCTATTAAAGTAACAAGTAAAGTAAGCTATATAATAAAATTAAAAAAAAAAAAGTACTAAGCTTTACTAAAAAATTAGTATTTAGCAATAAAAGCTTAAATAATTTTTTAAGTTTAAAAACAAATATAGCTACTATATAATATAGTTTATATAGTTATTAATTTTACTATAGTTAATAGCACTTAAAATAATTTTTATAAAATATATATTATTATTAGCATAAATAAGCACGCACTATTAAATAGCACTATTTTAAACAACTATAATGCTATATACTTAGTAAACTATATAACGCTACTTAATGCAAAATTATTTATTTTAACTAAAAATAACTAGGTTAAAGCTAGTAGATTTTTTTTAAATTTAAAAAAAAACCGTAAAACTATTTAAAGTATATTTAATACTAAAAAGAAAAAAACCCAAATTTAATACTTAAAAATATTTATTTTATAAAAGGTTTTTATATTAACATTATATTAAAAGCTAAGCTAAAAAATAAAAAAATTTAATAATATAACTTAAATTATACGTTATGCTTTAAAATAATTAAGCATAATATTATAGTTAAAAAATTATAATATAAGTATAACCTAGCTTTTTTTTAATATAATTTTTTTTTTTTACTTTAAATTATATTTTATAATAAGCACTAATTATATAAAAAGTTTATAATAAGCGTAGCTAGTTTAGTAATAGCTACTACTAAATAAGCATTTTAACTTTTAAGTAACTTTTTAAAATTATAAAAGAATAATAAAGCATTATAACACTTTAAATTTAAGTACTTAAAAGCTAAAGTACTAAAGGCTTTAGCTTATAAAGCAAAAAATATAAAAATTTAAAAAACACTATATATTAAGTATAAAAGTTATATAATTAACTATATATTAAAAGTAATTTTTTAAAAAACTTTAAAGCAACACGCTAAGCATTTATTTTAAAAAGTATATTAAAATCTTTTTAATTATAATAAAAAATATAATAAAATATTTTAGTTAATTGTTTTTAAAAATAAATACATTAAAATATTATATGCTTTTATAATATAATATAAAACTTAATAAAAAGTCTTTACTAAAATTACTATATTTAAAAGTTAAGTATAGCGTTGCTATAAGCTTATAATAGCACTATTTTGCTATAATAATAAATAAGTAATAATTATAATTAATAAATAAACGTATTACTAATTATAGTATAAAAAAATTAAAATATTACTAAAGTATATAAAAAAACTAATTAAAGCAGCTAAATAAGAAGCAAAAAAATTATAAAAAAAGCTAAAACTATATTATATAACGTAAGCTTTTTAATTAAGCTATAGCTTAAAGCTACTAAAGCTACTATATAGTTATATAACTAAAGCTTATTTAAAGCATATAATAATATAAGCTTTTTAAAAAGGCCTAATATTTAGTTTAATTACTACTTTTTTTAATATATACTACTAATAAGTAAAGTATTAATAAGTAACTTTTAGCTTAACTAAATAAAAATAGTAGTATATAAATATAAAGCATACTTATTAAAGCAAAATTACTTTGCTAATAAAAATAAGCAAAAATTTAAAACTAAGCTATGTATATATATTAGTTATATAGTTAAATATATAATATTTAATATATACTAAGTATAAATACTTACTATAAAAAAAGTTATTATAACTTAAAATATTAAGTTTAATAAATAGTAATTTTATAACTTTAAAAAATAAAAATAAAAATTTTATATAAGTATAAAATTATATAAATTTGCTAAAGTTAATTAAATCTTTTAGCACTTTATTAATAAACTATTTAATAAAAAGTTAAAAGTATAACTATAATAGCAAAAATATTTAAAAAAGCACTATAAAAAACTAATTAAATTAAAAATAAGTACTATATAATATAGCTATTTAAAAGCTTTTAAAAATAAAAGTTAAAAATAAGTATAGCTAAAAGATTAATAAAAAAAGTTAAATATATTTTAAAACTTTATTTATAAATAAAGCTTTTGTTTTTTTTAATAACGCTTAAGCTACTAAAGCTAGTTTAAAGCAGGCAATTTTAAAAAAACCTTAAAAAGTGTTAATATAAAATAACTAAATAAAAAAAGTATATAAACCTTATTAAATATAGCGCAAAAATATATAATATAATAAGCTTAAAAGCAGCGCTTTTAAAATATATTTAAATTTTTATTAAAAATTAAAAAAATTTAAAATATAGCTTTATTAAGTACTTTTACTACTTTTATTATATATACTATAAAAAAACAAGCAGTTAACTAAAGTATATAAAAAGTAACTAGTTAATTTAATTAACTAAAAAAATAAATAGTTAACTAGCTTGCGCGTTAAGTAGCTAAATAGCTTATAAAATAAAAGAATTGCTAGGGGAGCATCTATTAAATTGCTACTAGAGCACCCTACCCTACTTGCACCTAGCAAACAAAAAGGTAGATCTTATAAACGCTCTAGCTAAACTATATGCACTGTGCACAGATTTCTCTTCTTTAAGGCCCCTATTGTTAGAACTAGCAAAATGGCTAAATTGTATATATTAATTAATATATACATAAAAAAGTAAAACTTCTTTTCTTTGCAAAATCTGCATATACTAAATAAGTAGGGAGAGACTTTTTATAAAAAGACCTTTTTTTTTATAATAGTTTTTACTATAGCTATATAACTTTTACTATATAAGTATTATATTAATTTTTATTATCTTATAACTTATTAAATCTAATATACCCTTTTAAAATAAGCTAACACACTAGTTTATTTTATAGCTATAAATAATACTTTTATTTTATAGTATTATAGCTTTTATAGTAATAGTTATAATATTTTAAATTGTTTTAATTTAT
>MU401855.1:0-21702 GCA_022579005.1 Poronia punctata
AATAAAAATTTATACTTTATTATATAATAAGTTATAAAGCTTGCTTATATAATTTTAGTTTTTTTGCTATATTTTTATAAATATAGCAATTTTTTAAAAAATAAAAAAAGTATTATTTATTAAATATATTAAAAGTAAATTATAAAGCAAAACATAGTTAAATTTTTAAAAATTTAAGTATAAAGTTAAAACGTTTTTATACTTAATAGCTTAAATAAAAGCAGCTTGCTATTAAAATATAATAAGCTTGCTAGCAAGTAAAAAATTTACTAACTATAAGCACTTAAAAGTATATAAAGTATATATAGCTTAAGTAGCTTATAATATTTAAAAAGTTAAAAAAAGTTAAAAATTAAGTTAAGTGCTTTAAAAAGCTTAAAAAGCTTATAAAGCTTAAGCTTTTTAGTTAATTACTAATACTTTAAAATATATTTTAAGTTTAAGCATATTTTAGCTTATAATTTTTTTATTAATAAATATAAAAGTTAAACTAAGTTTTTATTTTTTAATTAAAAATATATATAAAAAGTACTAAGCCTTGCTAATAGTTATATTATTATTTATAATAGTAAGTAACTTATTACTTATAATATTATAGCTTTAAATTAAGCTATAGTTAATACCTTTTTGCTATAGTACTAGTAATAATAAACATTATACTATATATACTATATTATTAAAATGCTAGCATATTTATTTTTTTAATTTTTTTTAAATAGCTTATAAAAAGTTTTTGCTATTAAGCTATATATATATATACTTAGTTATTTTATATAAAATATATATATTTAGCTTATTTTTGGCTAGTATTTTAAAGTTAAGTTTTTTTACGCTTTATTTTTTAAAAATAATATACTTTTTTAATAAATAAATAGCTATACTTATTTTTTTAAAAATTTTAACTTAATTTAAGTTATTATTAAAAGCGTTTTTAAAGTAAAGTAGTACTAATTGCTATATATGCTATAATTTTTAATATAGTTAGTTTTTTAAAAAAAATTAAAAAAATAAACTAAGTTTATATAATAATAATACTATTATAAATTAATATTAATTAGTTTTTAAATTAGCTATAAGTTAAAAGTAATAAAAATGCTTACTATTTTTTATTTTATTAGTATATAACCTATAAAACGCTTACTATAATTTAATATATACTTTTTTGCTTACTTTATTTTTTTAAATAGTTATATAATAATTTAAGTTAAATTTTTTATTTATTATTTACTTAAATATAGTAAATTTTAAAAGTAATATAAAGCTAAAGCAACTTTAAATTAAGTAAAAAGTAAGTATAATAATAGTTTTTATTTTTAAACCTTGCTTTTTTATAGTTGCTAATTTAACTACTAATTAGTATTAGTTTAGCTAAAGGTTAATATAATTATAATACGTTACTATTTATAGTACTATATTAACTTAATTAATAAATTAAAAAAAAAAGTTATAAAAACTTCTTTTAATAAGTTTTATATAGCTATAAAGGTTTATAATTAATTAAAACTTATTAGCAATATAAAAAAAACATATATACTTTATATATTTAATATAAAAAAAACATATATACTTTATATATTTAATATATAAAAAACGTATACTTTATATATACTAGTTATATACTATATACATACACTGTGCATATACTTTTTTAATAAAGTAAGTTTAACACAATTTATAACAAATATATAAAAAACTAAATATCTATGTTTATAAGATATTTGCGTTTTAATAGTTCTAATATAGTTAATAAGGTCAAGGGTATTAGAGGGGATTCTAACAAGCTTTATTAAATTTTTAAGTTTGTAAGTAGTAGTATAGCTTAGCAAGACATAGTTAAAAAAGGAAAGTATAATAAAAAAAAAGTAATTTACGCAAAAAAGCGCAGTGTGGGACTTTTTTACTTGTTTCTAATAACCCCCTACTGTACAAGTAAAGCTATTTGCAGTTTTTGCAACGTCTTTAACAACATTGAATGCATTTTGTACTAGGTACTTAGTACCTAGGTGTTCGCAGCCCTTTTTATCCCCTTCTATCCCCTTCTATTCCCTTCAATTCCCTTTAATCCCTTTTAATCCCCTTTAATAAAAAGAGACTTGCCTTTAGAAGCCGGGCATGCTAAGGAATTTGCTCTTTAAAAAACTGCCCTTTTGGTAGTTGCTGAGGTAGTCGGCACTGTATTAGCTGTAACTACCTGGCTTGGCACTGCACTACAGCAGATGCAGCACACCTCATTCAGAAAGCTTTATCTAATCTGACATGTCAACTTCCCCATCTAATAGGTAGGTAGCTGGAATGCATAAAGACATCTGTCAATGAGCGGGTAACTGCAGAGAGGTAAATAAAAAAAGAAAGGGACAGACAGCCATAAAACCATTTTCATTTCCATCACCTAGACTATACCTAACCAACCGTCCATTCTTTCGTTTGCTCTGATCCCTCCTCCGCCTTTCCCGGTCGATCCTACTAACCAAGATTTCCTTTATCATGGTAGCGAGGATATCGTACACATAATATGTATGTATGCAACAGCCCATCTAGTCATATGTGCATACATTCATCCAATATTTTGTGTTAGATATCACTTGCCTTATCTTGATCATCGATCGAAGGAAGAGAATCTCGGGGTATATGATAGATGACGGATAGATATGATTAGTTGGTTGAGATGGAAAGATGCAGATGGATACTACCTAACCTTAAACTAGACTGCCCTAGGCTAAAGTTCAACCTTTTTGATGTTTTGTTTAAATTCAAGTCCACTTACATGGCCCCCTGATCTAACAAGAACAATATATATTTACCCCATATAAATCAAGGCATAACATTCCCTTCACCCCTTTCTTTTGACATGACATGACATGACATGATATGATATGACAAGAAAGTCCCCTGGAGCCGGGATCCCGGAATCAAGTTTCGATTCAGCTGCTACCCGACGCAATCAATCTACAACCCCTGGTATATATCTGTTGGACGATTTCAAGCCTCAAGGATCAATAATCTAGATCGTAAACCTTCAAAATCATGAAATTTTGCTGCAAGTTCCCAAGGGGCATACATACATACATAAAATGTACGACGGGAGGATTCCGAAACAAAACAAATGTCAAAAAAATAGGAGAGCTATCGTATTGTAACTCTCAAGACGTTTTTGACATTACATACATACACATGTACCTTGCCCGCATGCAACATAAACCTAGTTAGCTTTTTCATTCAATAATGCCAGGAGGAAGAAGAAAAGCATATATACAGACAGGTTTTTGGTTGTGATTACCAGGTAAACTAAACCACTTCTCAAAGAGAGATCCCTGTTTAGTTTCTTGAGCCCCAGGACAGAAACGTTGTAAAGCACTACCTACTTACCTAGTCTAAGAATAACCTTCTACCTTGATAGGTTCTGCAGCGTAGGTTTAAAAAAACAAATGTGTCGTGTTGTCGAAAACTGTCTGAGACATTACCTGTACGGCAAGGCTTTGCTTTTACTTTTACTTTTACTTCCCTATCCCGGAAATAATACAAAACTAGGTACATTACCTACCCTATCTATTTTTCTTGCGTAGGTAGTTACTTTATCAAAGGCTAACCTTTAAACTATAACTTTACTTTGTTGTTTGTCGCTCTACAGACAGACAGACAGACAGGACAACTCGATCCCTGCCCCCCTTCAAAACATATATCTAAAATTCTAGCCCCTGCCCCTGAATATCTGGCCCCCCTAAAAGCACTTACACTACACTAATAATTAATTAAAAGCAAAGCAAAGCAAAAACAACAACACATCTGGAAATAGTTTCCTCTCCTTTCCTTTCATAGCAAAAAGAGGAAAAACATACATACATACATACATTACATTACATGATGCATATATGCGTGCCGGTTATCAGTGTATTACCTAACGGATGTAGATTCCGTCGCGGCAGCTGTCCGTTGTATATATGTATGTATGTATGTACACAGTGTGCATTGTAAAAAGACAGACAAAACCAACGCGTTAGCTGGCAGAAGGGAAGATGAACACGAAATCGGCAAAAAGAGTCATAGTAAGTAAGTAAGTAAGTAAAGGGCCAGACTGGACATCACTTTGTCTTTGTCCTTGCCCCTCGCCCTCGCCCCTTGCCCCTCGCCTGTCACGGTTCCGGTCTCGGTGCCTACGTGTACAGGCCAAGTCTACACCGAAACGCCTATATAAGTAGATACAGGAGACCTCTGCTTCTCAGAGAAACCTTCCCTCCTTGTGCAATAACAATAAGTCATTACGGACCCCCCGGCAGTGTAGACTGTGACATCGCCCTCGCCCCTCGCCCCTCGCCCCTATCACTTGTAGACCGGGTAAAGAAGTAGAATGTGTCAAGACATGATGAAGTATTTATAGGTTAGCATCAAGTGCAACTATCTGTCTGTCTGTCTGTCTGACAGCCGGACCTGTACAAGTAAAGAGAGAGAGAGAGAGAAAGAGAGAAAAACACTTGGTTTATTTTTAACCCGGTACGTTGATACCGTCTGTGTACGTAATTACGTGTTAGGTTAGGCGAAAGGATTTCATAAGGGGTTTGAATACCTATATGCAAAGGCGATCATTTTCAAAACCGTCAAACATGGCTTTTACTGGAAGAACCTAACCTTACCTAGGTAGGTACCTATACACGTAAGTACCTAGGTTAGTTACGAGTAGATAGACACAGCCTAGAGTACCGGTACTTGTAATGCGTGTGGACGAGTACGATCTACTGCTACTATAATAGATAAATTGAAAGGCGTCCGCGTGGCTCGCCTAAACTGCCGAAGCAACTGGTCAGGTTAGCTGCCACGTGGGTAAATCGGTACTTCCCTACTTCCACGCCCGGGGAGTGGGGGGGGGGGGGGGGGGCAGATACTTCAAAGTACCTACATAAGATTCATATTATTTTATTATCCAAAGTTTGAGCGCTACTACCTACACTATGTCTTTGTATTACTTACCTACTATAGCGGGAGATTGAAAGAGGCTATAACGGCTGTTAGCGTTATATAATAGCTATAGTTGTTGTAGATTTTATAACGCTTGTAGATTTTATAATAGCTGTAGGAGATTAAGTTACTTTATAGGCAAATTACTTATAAAAGTATTTTTTTACAAATATGCTAAAGTATTAGTTAATTATAATAAAAACAAGGCACTATATTTACTATAAAATATATTATAAATTTTATAAAAATGTAATTAGCAGCAAAACTTTTTTATTTTATTAATTAATTAATTAAAAAGTTGTTTATATACTATTAAGCATTAATATAATTAAATAATTTATTTAAATAAAAATAAAAAAAAGTTTTAAAAAAAATAAAGAAAAGTTAAATATTTTAATAAAGTAATTAATAATGCTTGCGCTAAATTTTACTATAGCTTATTATAAAATTTTAAACTAGTTTATTTTTAGTTTATATTTAATAATACTAATAAAAATATAAAAAAATTTATTATAAATATTTTTTTAACTGTACTATTATTATTAAATATAAAAAGTTTAGTTAAGCATATTTTAATAATAAAAGTAGCTATTTAAACTATTTAAAAATAAACTAAAAACTTTATTATAAGTTAATATTAGCAAACTTAGTTATAAAAAATAAATATATTAAAAGTAAAGTTTTTTATTTTTATTATATAATAAACTTATAAAACTGTTTTTATTTATTATTAATAATATTTAGCTTATTAACGTTTTATATATTTAAGTACTATTTTAAAAAAATTGTTTTTAAACTTTAAGTTTTTTAAGTTAAATAATATATTAAAAGTTTTATTTAATAACTTTAATTTAAATAATATATTAATAGTTTTATTATTTTTATTATTTAATAAAAACTTATATTAGCATTACTACTAAGTAGTATTATTATTATTAATATTATAATAAGTTAAATGTTTAAGCTATTAAAAAAGTTTTTATACTTATTATTACGTTTATTATTGCTAAGTAGCAAGATATTATTTTAATACTTATTAAATTAAAATATATTAAATAAAAAGTATATTGTTATTAAACGCTAAAAAAAAAGCGCTTTATAAAACTAAATAATGTACTAGTAAAAAGTAAACTTTTATAAAGTTATTGTTATAAAATTAATAGCTATAAAAAGCTTAATAATTATAAAGTAGCTTATAACTAAAAAGTAGCTAGCATTTATAAAGTAGCTAGCAATAAAGCTGCTAGTAATTATAAAAAATAAAGGTTTATATTTAAGTTAGCTTTTTTTTTATAAATATTAAATATAAATAAAAATTGTATTAATAAGCTTAAATAGTAAAAAGCACTTTTTTAATTGCTATAGCTTTTATATTGTTTATATTATAATTGCTTTAAAAATATATTATAAATAATTTTTTTTTTAGCTTTAAGTATTAGTAATTATTATTATTATTATTTAGCTTAAGTACTAAAAAGTAGTAAATTAAATATTATAGCATTTTTAAAAATTTAAAAAGCTTAATGCTTACTAGTAGCTTTATAAAGTTAAGTAAAGTTTTTTTAAGTAATGTTATTAAGCTTTATATTTTTAAAGTATTTATAAGCGCTTAAAGCTTTATAAGTATTGCTTATAGCTTTATAATAGTTTTTAACTTTTTTTTATATTTTTAAGTTATGTTTTTAAATAATATATAAGTTGTTTATGTTTTTATTACGCTTATATTTAGTAAAATAAACTTTTTTAACTACTATTAAAATAATGTAAGTAATAACTTTAAAGTAATAAAAAAAAAGTTTTTTTTATTACTATATATAGCTTTATAATTAATAATTAGCTAAATAAAACAAAATATAGTTTTAAAAACATATATATTTTAAAGTTAAATATAAATTTAATTTTTTATTATTATTTTAATAGCAGTATTATTATATTTTTTAGTAAAGTTAATAAAAAACTGTTTTTAGCTAAAGTTATAATATTAATTTATAATAATTTTTTAAATATTATAATATTAGCGTTAATTTATTTATTATAATAAAAAAAATACTTATATAAGTACTTAATTAAAAAATTTTATGCTTAAAGTTTTAAAAAATATTAAAAGTATAGTTATAGTAAATATTAAACGTTATAAAGTTTATATTTATATTAAAAAATAGTAACTTAAGTAATAAGCATATAAGTTTACTTAAATAATATATTAAAATAATTTTTTAAACTTTAGTATTAATAATTTATTTTATTTTTTTATTAGTATTTAAACTAAGAAAATTTTTATTAAAAATTTAAGTATATATAATATAAAGCGTATTAATATTTATAACTTTAATAAACAATGCTTAGTATAAAAAAAAAAGCTTTAAAGTATATATTTTTAACGCTATAGCTAGCTTTTTTAAAGCTTTAAAAAATAGTACTACTTTATATAAGCTTAGTTAGTAGCTATAAGGTTTAAAAAAAGTTAGCTACGTTTTTATTAGTTATTATAGTAATAAGCAAACTAGCAACTTTGCTAATAATAAAATTAGTAAGCGTTTAAAGCTAACTTATTTTTAGTATAGGCTAAAACTAAATAATATAAATAAAAAAATTAAAATAAAATAAATATAAAACTTACTTGCTTAATATTATTTAAGCTTATATAACTAACTAGGTTATAAGTATAAAAAAGTTAAAGTAAAGTAAAAAAAGTAAAGTAAAAAATCTTAGTTTTTTTAAATTAAAATAGTAAGCTAGTAAATAATATAGCTACTTAAGTTAGCAAAATAGTTAAACTAAAAGCTAAAAAAAGTACTAGCGTTTATTTAATTATAAAAAGTTAATATTAAGTGTTGTTTTGTTATTAAGAGCTATAGCTATTGTTTGCGCTTAATATTGCTTTAAAATAGTTAAAATTAAAAAAAAAGTGTTATAAAGCGTATATATAAGCTAAATAAATATAATAAAAAAAAAAAGAGGTAAGATTATATTTACTTAAATATATATATAATATAGGCTTTACTAATATTAAGGCAATATTAGCAATAATAATATAAATAGTTTAAGTATAAAGTAAAAGAAAAATATAAAAAAAAGGTTAAAAAAAGTAAAAAGGTAATAAGAAATTTTTTATTTTAATATTTATACTTTAATAGTTATAAAAAAAATGTTAAGCAAGGTATAAAAGTATAATAGTATATACTTTTTGTTTTTATTAACAATAATAATAAATAAAATATATATATATTATTAATAATAAGACTTTTATTACTTTTTATTAACTTTAATAAAACTTTTATTATATGTTGCTTAATATAAAGTGCTACTAGGCTTTTTTAATAAATGTAAATTATTAGCTTATAGTTATAATAAGTTATTGCTTTTATTTTTTGTATATATATGTTTTTTTTAAAAAAGCTTTAATATTTTTTTTTGCTTTTTTTTTTTTTAACTTTTAAGTTAATATAAAAGTTTTTTTAGTTATTATTATATAAAGTAAAGAAATATACTTTAAAAATGCTATAAATTAAAAATTTCTTAGCTAAATAAAAGCAATAAATTAATAGTTTTGCTAATAATAATAATTTAAAAAATATTTTAATAGGCAATGTTATTATAAGTAGCTTTGCTAATAAACCTAGTAATAATAATAAACTTAGTAATGTTTATATATTTTTTAAAAATATTTTTAAAAAAGATATAAAAATAAGTATATTTAATATTAAGTTTAATAATACTTTTACTATAAACTTTAATAATAATAAAAGTTAGTAATAAATATATAGTAATATAAAAAGCTATAAGTTATTAATATATATATTTTAAAACTTATTAATATTAGTACTACTTAAGCTAACTTTATTAAAGCTTTTAACTAAATTATATAAGTAGCTATGCTTTATAATAAACTTTTAAATATTTTATAATATAAAAATATTATTAATGCTAATTTTTTGCTATTTTTAAATTTTATAGCTAATATTATTAAAATTAATAAGCTTTTAAATAAATTAAATAATATTAAGCTAAAAAAACTAAATTAAGCTTTTTTTTTAAACATATTATTTTTAAGCTTTAACTTAAGCTAAAAAAAATATTAACAACTTTTTAAAACTAATTTTAAGTATATATTAAAATTAGCATTTAAAAATATTATAGTTTAAAAAAGCTTTAACTACTTTTATTAAACTTACTAATATAAGTTATTAAAACTATGCTTTTTTAGTAAATATTTTTTATTTTATTTTAAAATTTAATAAAGATGTTTACTTACTTATAGCTAGCTTTTTTAAACAATTATTAACTTTAAAAAATTAATTACGTTGTTGCTTGCTATTAATAAAAATAAAAAAAGCAAATATTTTTTTTAACGTAATAAAGCTTTTAACGCTTTTTTTTAATATAAAAGCTAAAAAGTAAAAAAAGATTTAAGCTTTTAAACTAAAGCTTGCTAAGTATTGTAGTAAAATTAAAAGCAAAAGTAAAAAATAAAAAAAGAGTTTTTTTAATTAAAACTTTTTTATTGCTGCTAAGCTTAAGCTGCTAGCTAAAAAATTTTTAAAAGTTATAATAAAGTTAACATTTTTTAATTTTATTTTAGTTTTTAAAAACATTATTGCTTTAAATATTATAAAAAACTTATATTTTAAACTTAGTAAGTTTATAAATAACTTTATAAAACTATTTAAGTTAAATATATAGCTTCTTTTAGTTTAAACGTTTTTTAGCATTTATTTTTATATTTTAATTAATAATAAGCTTATTAAACTTGCTATATTTTTATTTAACTTTATTTACTACTAGTGTTTTAATAATAATTGCTATTATAGCATAATTTTAAAAAATAATAATAATATTAGTTTAATTTATATAGGTTACGTTGTTAGCTTTAAATATAATAATCAAAGTAACTTTATTACTAATAAGTTTAATTTTATAATAGTGCTTTAGATTTAAAAAGCATTGCTTTTTTATTAAAATAAAATAATTTATAACTTTTATTAAAATAATAACAAGCTTGTTTTAATTTTAAAATTAATTTATATTATAAAAAGTAAGGCGTTTAGCTATATAAACTAATATATTTTTTTTAATAGCTATTAAAGTAAAAATTTTAATAGTTTTTTAACTTAAGTTATTTTATTTTAAAAAAAATATAGTTTAATTGTTAGAATCTCTTTTAATACCCTTGACCTTATTAACTATATTAAAACCATTAAAACGCAAATATCTTATAAATATAAATATTTAGTTTTTTATATATTTGTTATAAATTGTATTAAACTTACCTTATTAAAAAAGTGTACGCATAGTATATGTATATAGTATATAACTAGTATATATAAAGTACGCGTTTTTTATATATTAAATATATAAGGTATACGTATTTTTTTTATATTGCTAATAGGTTTTAATTAATTATAAACCTTTATAGCTATATAAAACTTGCTAAAAAAAGTTTTTATAACTTTTTTTTTTTTTTAATTAATTAAGTTAACATAGTACTATAAATAGTAACGTATTATAATTATATTAATTTTTAGCTAGACTAACACTAATTAGTAGTTAAATTAGCAATTATAAAAAAGCAAAGTTTAAAGACAAAAACTATTATTATACTTACTTTTAACTTAACTTAAAGTTGCTTTAGCTTTATATTGCTTTTAAAAACTACTTTAAGTAAAGTGCTAAATAGAAAATCTAAATTAAATTACTTTAATAACCTCTTAGTAAAATTATAGTACGCAAAAAAAGCTAATATAAAATTATAGTACATATTTTATAAGTTATTTAATAACAAAATAAAAAATAGTAAGTATTTTTATTACTATAATTAATATATAGCTAATTTAAAAACTAATTAGCATTAATTTATAATAGCATTATTATTAAATTTTAACTTTAATAGTTACTTTAAATTTAATTTAAAAAAGTAACTATAATAAAAAGCCTACTAATTTTAATAGCTTTTTTTTTGTTTTAAAAACGCTTATAATATAAACCTAAATTAAGCTAAAATATTTAAAAATACTAAAATAGCTATATACTGTTTTTAATAGCATATTGTTTTTAAACTTTAAAAAAATAAAAAAATTAACTTTAAAATAGCAACAAAAAACAAGCTAAATATATATATTTTAATAAAAATAACTAAGTACTTATATATACTTTTTAATAGTAAAAATTTTTTATAAGCTATTTAAAAAGATTTTAAAAAATAAACATGTTAAAATTTTAATATATTAGTACATATAATTTAATATATATTACTACTAATGTTATAGCAAAAAAAGCTTAACAATACTTTAGCAAACCTTTAAACCTTTATAAGTAACTATTTAGTTGCTATTATTTTTAGTAACGTAATTATTAAAAAACTTTAATACTTTTTTTTAATTTTATTATTTAAAAAAAAAGCATTTAAAATAACTTTTTTATTTAACTTTAATAATAAAAAGTTTATATAATAATATATATTTAAATTATAATTAATTTAAAAAGTACTAGTAACTAATTAAAAAGTTTAAGCTTTTTAAGCTTTTTAAGCTTTTTAAAGCACTTAACTTACTTTTTAACCTTTTTTAGCCTTTTAAGCATTATAAGCTATATAAGCTACGTATACTTTATATACTTTTAAGCACTTATAGCTAGTAAATCTTTTACTTGCTAGTAAGCTAATTATACTTTAATAGTAAGCTGCTTTTACTTAAGCTATTAAATATAAAAACATTTTAATTTTATACTTAAATTTATAAAAATTTAACTATGTTTTGCTTTATAATTTACTTTTAATATGTTTAATAAATAATATTTTCTTTACTTTTAAAAAAATTACTATATTTGTAAAAATATAGCAAAAAAACTAAAATTATATAAGCAAGCTTTATAACTTATTATATAATAAAGTATAAATTTTTATTAATATATACTACTAAATTAAAATAATAAAAAACTAATATTAGGCTATATTTTTAATAATTTTTAATAAATATATTAAGTAATACTTTATATAGCAAATTAGCTTTAATAAGTTATAAATAAAAATATATTTTAAGTTAGATTTGCATTTTAACAATATTATAAATTAATTTTAATACTTTACTAATTAAATAATAATTATATACTAAAATATTTATAAAAAAAACTTAAATAAAACTTTTATAAAAGCTTTTAACTTTATAATTAATAAGATTATAAAAGCTTAGCAAGTACTTAGTACTGTATATTAAAGTAAAATTTACTTAGTAATAAATATAGTATATATATATAAAAGTATATTTAAGTTTAATATAGCACTTATTTACTAAAAGCTAACGTTTAAAAGTTTATTTTTTAACTTTTAAGTATATTTGCAAGTAGCAAATAATAGCAAAAGCAGTACTGCGTTTTATATAAATTATAAGTATAATAATTATAATTATAATAAAAACAATTTAATACTATATTGCTTTAGTTTTAAAAGTAAATTAAACTTATTAAAGTAAAAGTATAAGTGCTTTATATATAAAGAAAACAGTTATTTTTTAACTAATTATTTAATTAAAAAATAATATAAAATAAAACGTTAGTTTTTTATTATATATAAAATAATTTATAGCTATAAACTAAATATTAAAATATTTTTTTAATATTTAATAAATATAAAAGGTATTTTTAAAACTGTTTTAAATTTAAACTATAAATAAAATAAAATTAACAATAAAATAATAAAAAAATTTATTTAATTTTTAATAAACGCTATATATATATATTATATTATAAGCAAAAATATATAGCAATTTAAAGCTAAAACGCTAGTAAATTAATTTATTTTAAAAAATCTATATAAAGTAAAATACTAAGGCAAATTATAAAATATAAGTGCTTTTAACTATTTAATAGTTAAAAAAGCATAATTAAAAGCGTATTTATACTTAAATTTAAAAGCAAATATAATATAAAAACTAAACAAAGTTTGTATTAAATTTAATAGCAGCAGTATTATTAAAAGTATTAGCATAATTTAAATATAAAACTTTTTTAAAACAATTATATATTATGTTTTAAATATGCTTACTTTTTTTTTTATTTTTATTATATAATACTAACTATATTAGTGCTTATTTTAACAATATTAAAAATATTATTATTTAAAATAATAATAATATAATACTAGTTATTTATAAATAAAAATATTTATTTTTTAATATATACTTTAGTAAAATAACTATATATTTTATTAAAACTAAGTTATATTAGCTTTATAAATAATTTAAGCACTTTAAAGCAATAAAACTAAAGCAAATATTAACTATAGCAAGTTATAAAGTAAATTATTTTATTTTAAAAAAAATTTAAAAATTTTGCTACTATTGTTAAATATATAACCTAGCGCTTAAACGCTTTAAATTTACTTTAAAAAATAACTATAAATTTAATTATAAAGTTATTATTAACGTAGTTTAAATTAATAAAAAACAAGTTTTTTACGTTATTAATTTAACTACGTTATTTTAAGCTATAACTTTTATTTAAACAATAAAAGCATATAAAGTATAAAATATATTTTATAAATACTAAATTAACGTTTATTAAAAACTGCCTAATTATATAGTATATAACTTTAATATTAACTTTGCTTTAAAAAAGTTTTAAACTAGTACTAAAATTATAAAAATTATATATAAAAAAATGCTTATTAAAGCATATTAAGTACTTAGTAAAATTAAACGCGTATATGCTTTTTTACGCTGCGCTTTTAATATAATTAAAAAAAAAATTAGCTATTAAAACAATAATAAATTAATTTTATAAATAATAATAAAAGCTTTTAATAATACTATAAAACCTAATAAACTAGTACTTATTTTATTAGTATTTAATACTTATTTATAAATTAATTATAATTTGCTACTATAATGGTTAATAAATGTAGCTACTAGTATAAAGACTAATATACTTTTATATTTAGAATTTAATTTAAACGTAAAGAAAAAGAAACTAAAATATATAGCTTAGTATTGTTTATACTTATTTATGTTTTCTTTATTTTAGGTATTTACTATAGCTTTTGCTATAAAAATACCTTTATTTATAACTTTAATTTAATAGCTTATTTTGTTACTTAAAGCCTTAACAAGAAAGTAGTAATAAGTAGTTATAATAGGTCCTTTTTATTTTTAATTTAAAACCTTTACTTATATAGCTTTATAACCTTTATACCTCTTTACTGTTATAATCCTTTCTTTATAAAAAAGCAAACTTGTTTTAAGTTATATAAGTAAAAAGAAAAAAAAAACCTTTTATTTTAGTTATAAACTAAATAAGTAGTTTTTAAAACTAGTACTTTTAAATAAAGCAAAGTTGCTTTTAGTATACGCAGTAGCTTAAAATAATAAAGGCCTTAAATTTCTAGTTTTTTACTGCTACGCTATAGCTAGTTTTAAAAAGTAAGCGCTAATTTTTTTTTATATTAGTTATATTAGCTTTTAAATAATTTTTAAGTTTTTTAAATACTTTTAATTATAAAAGTAGCTTTATTAAAATTTAAATATTTATATTTATTAAATATTTAGTTTTTTATTTTTTTTTTTAACTTTTTTTTATTTATAACGTTTTATTTAATTATTACTTTATAAAAGTAGTTTATTATTATTAAAATAAGGTTTAATAAAATTCTTTTTTTAGTAGCGTATAGCTATTTAGTTAGTTATTTTAAAGGTTTAAGTTTTTTTAAATACGCTTTATAATACTAATATAATTTAAAAAAAGCATATTTTAAATTAAAAGCAAAATACTAAGTATTATTTAGATTTTAACTTTTTTATAATACTTAGTAGTATAGTTTTTTATATTAAATATAAAAACTAAAAACTTTTTTAATTTTTTATTTTTTATTGCTAATATTTTAGTTAATTTTTTTAAGTAGTTTAAGTAGTGCTTAACTTAGTAATAAGTTATTAAAGTACTTATAAAGTTAATTAGCATAAAACTATTAGTTACTTTGCTAATTAAATAGCAAATCTAAGTAATAAATATTACTAAATTTAGCTTTTAAAATATAATAATACTAATAAGTTATAAAAAAGTCTAACTTATTACTAGGTTAATTTATTTATATTTTTATTTTTTAAACAATATATATTAAGTTATTTACTTTAAAGTTAAGTTTTTTTTAATATTTATTAGCTTACGTAGCTATTTATTTTTAAGCTTTTATTATTATTTACTTTATAATAATAATATACTTATAAACTTTTAAAGCAAAATTTTAAGCTTTTTAGCATATTAGTTATTTAGTTAGTATTAAACTGCTAAAATTTCTAATTTTAAACTTTTAATTATAACTTATTTTTATTAGTTTTTTTATAATAACTTTTTAAAAAAATAGTTTTTTTAAAGATTTATATAGTATAAAAGCTTAAACTATATTTATAGCTAGCAAACTTTAAAACTAATTATTTTAAAAATAGCTAATATATAGTTAAAGTTATTATTTTAAGTACTAGTTTATAATTTTAGCTTAACTAGCAGTTTATTTATATTTTATAGTAGCAAAGTTAAGTTTAATACTATAAATATAAGCTAACTTATTTATAAAATTAAAAATAAATTAAAAACTTTAATTATTAGTAAAACTTTTTAGCTATTTAAAAATTTAATAAAGTTTTTTATAATATATTTATATTATATTTTTAGCTATTACTATATTTTTATAAGCAATTATTTATAATAGTTTAAAAAAGTTATTAATAATTATTAGCGCGTTATTATAACTATACTTATTATAAAAAAAGCTTTTAAAGTTTAAAACTAAATATTACTAAAAATATTTTAGTATTAAAAAAAAAGTTAACTTTTTTAGTACTTTATTTTTAAACGCTTTAAAAGCTTTATATAAATAGTTAGCAACATATTTATTTACATTTTTATATAAACTAAATTACTAATATTATTAAAATACTAGTTTATAAGTTTTTTTATAGCTTAAATATATAGTAGTAATAAAAGTATAAACTTTATAAATAATTTTTATTTTTAAGTTTACTATATTAAGCACTACTAACTATTTTTTATAAAGTAATAGTTTTTTTATTATTAACTAATTTAAGTTTTTAGCTTAAGCTTAGTCTTATAATTTTTAAAAACTAAAATGCTTTTTATTAGCTTATAAAATAGCATTAATTAATATATAACCTAATAAATTAAGCACTTTTTAATTTCTTATAACGCAAATTTTAGTTTTTTAAATAGTTAATTAAAATAAAGCTATAATTTTTTTTTTTTTTTTTTTTTTTATTAAGTTTTTAAATCTTTTTAAAGTTATAATAAAATATTAGCTAAAGTATTTTTTGCTTTTAAATAGTAAATAATAACAAAGTTATATTAAAATATTAACTTAGCTTATTTAGCTTATTTTAAATTAAGTACTTTTTTAACTATAAAGTACTTAAGTGCTAAATAATTTGTTAAAATTATAAAAAGCTTTTAATTTTATAATTTAACTAGTTTTACTTTTTAATAAAGTAAACTTTTAATAACTATAAACATTTTTTTATTATAAATTTTATAATTTAATTTAGCTTTATATAAAGTTTTTAAATAAAAAGCTACTAGTTTTTAATTATTATTTACAAAATCCTTTTAAAATAGCACTTTAGCTACTACTTTATTAAATATATTAGTTTTTATAAAAGTTTTAGCTTTAAAAAAAAAGTATTAAAAAATAAGTACTTTTATTAAGGTTTTTTTTAATTAGTTAAAAGCTTTTTAGCATTTTTTAATTTACTATAGTATTAAAGTTAAAGTTATTAAATTATTTAAAAGCTTTACTATTTTTTTATATTTATAAATAAATTAATAATAAAAGTTGCAAAAGCTAAAAAATAACTATATTTTTTTTAAGCTAGCTTTTTTTTTTTATTATAAAAAAAGTTTTAGTTTTAAATTACCTTTACTTTACTTAAATTTACTTTTATACTATTAGTGCTAATAATAAATTTTAAAAACTTAGTTTTAATAATATAAAACTTGCATTTTTTAATATTAGCTTATAGTTTTGCTTTTTTTAGTTAGTTAAAAACTTAAAATATATAGTGCTTATATTTTAGTTTTATATTTAAATATATAAAAATATTATTAATATAAGCAATATAAAATATATTAAAATATTTTTAAAGTATATTATTAATAAACTGCTAAAAAGTAGCTAGTTTATTTATTAAACTAAAAAAAAGCACTTTAAATTTATATATTTTATACTTTATTTAAAAAGCTATTAGGTTTTTATTTCCTTTAGCTATTTTAATATAATAAAAAGCTTGCTAAATATTAATTTTTATAAACTATTTTACTTTAATAAGTTAAGCTAGCGTTTTATTAATTAGTAGTAAAAAGTAGCAGTTTTTTTATATTATAATATTTAGCTTTTAGTAGTTAATATAAAAATAAAGTAATTTATTTTCTTTTTAAGCAAATAGTACTAGTACTATTTAAAAAATTAAAATAGGGTTTATAAAGCCTTTTTTTAAGTTGTTTTAAATATATTCTTAATAAGTTTTTACTTTTTTTAGCATTATTTTATATAAAAAGCTATATTTTAAAAATTTAAAATCTCTTATTAAAGTAATATAATAATCTACTTTTTTTTAATAAGGTAGCATTTTATTAAAGCTTGCTTTGCTAAATATATTAAAGTATTTATAATATTATTTTAGTACTATTTACTTAATTTAGTTTTAAAGTTTTTTATTATTAGCAAGCAACATTTTTTTTTGCTTATATTTAATAATTTAATTTATTTTTTTAAGCTAATAATATTAGCTTTTATATTATTTTGCTTAATAAATATAATAAAAGCTTTAGCTATTAATGTTAATATTTATATTAATTAGTATTTATACTATTTAATATAGTTATGCTTTAACTTATAAAGTTTTTAAGTATTATTAAAAACTAAATATTTATGTTTATTAAATATTTAGTTTTTTATTTTTTTTAAAAGTTTTAAATTAAGTTTAAAAAAAACGTTATAGTTTTTTTTATTAAAAATCTGCTTTATTTAATTATAACCTTACTAAGTCTAATTAGCGCTTAAATTTTTTTTAAGCTTATAATAATTTTAAAATTATAATAAGTTTAGTTAATTTATTTTATTTTTTAATTTTAAAATTAGTTAGTTTAGCTAGCACATTTTTTAACTTATAAATTTATTATTAAATTTAAATAATAACTTTATTTAGTTTAGCTATATATTTATTTTATTATTGCTTATTTTTTATATTTATTAACTTTTTTTTTTTATAACATTTTTAATAGCAAAAAGATTTTAAATTAAGTTTTTAGCTTTATTTATAAAAATTTTAAAAAATTAGTAGTTAAATTTTTATTTAGTTAAAAAAAGCATTTAGTATTGTTTTAAGTTTATAAAAACGTTATAATAATAAAAAAACTTTTTTTTAATAATTATATTATATTTTATATTAACAATTAAAAATAAAGTATTTTTAATAATATGCCCTTATATATGTAAATAAGCCTAAAAGCTTTAATTTATAGCTTATACTGCTTTTTTATTATATTTAGCAACCTTTATAAGTTTAAAGCTTTAAATTTTATTTAAGTTTAAGTATTTTAATACTTTTGTTATAAAACTTATATTTAATAGCAAGTATATATTTGCTTTTATATTTATAAAAGCTTTAGTAGTTAAAGTATATTTATTATTTATTAATATATAGTTAATAATTAAAAGACTTTTTTTAAAAAAAGTTTTTAAAAAGTTAAAAAAAATATTTTAATAAGTATTTATACTTAAAGCTAATATAATAAGTAGCTTAAAATAAAAAGCTAGTTTTTTTAAGCTTAGTTTTTTGCTTTTTTAAGTATAAAAGTGTTTTTTATTACTTTTATTATAATAAAATTAATATAAACAAAGTTTAGTTAATTAAAATAAAACTTTTTTAAATAATTACTACTTTAATAACTTTAAGTATAGTAAGTAAAATACTATTTTTTAAATATTAATAGTTTTGCTTGCTTAAAAGAAAGTTTAGTATAAATTTTAACATTTTTAGCTTTTATACTTAAATAAAAAATCTTATAGTATTTATTTTTTATACTTTATTTAGTAAATTAAGTTAAAGTAAATTATAAAGTAGTTAGTTAACTAGCTTTTGCTTTTTTTTTTTTTAGTATTAACTTTAAAATTAAAAAATATTTTAGTTTTTACTTTTTTTTTATTTAAAAAGTTTTTATATTATTAATAGTTAAATATTTAAATATATTTACAATATTTAAAAAAAGTTACTAAAAAGTTTACTTTTTTTAGTAAGCAAAGTATATTTAATTAGTTTAATAGCTTATTATATATATTATTTTTAAACTTAAATAATAAAACGCAAGCTTAACTAGCTTATTTAGTAAATTTAATTTTAAAGTTGCTAAATTTATTATTATTGCTTATATAAAAATGTTAGTACTTAATTTAAGCTATTTTATACTTATTTAGGTTATAATATTGCTAATAAAAGTAATATAGTACTTTTTTTAACGTTTTTAAAAGCAGCTTTTAACTATTTTTTACTATAATAAATAATATTAATTTTTTAGTTGCTAATTTGCTTATATAACTAGCAATATAAATAATTTTATTATAGTTATTAATAAAATAATTTAAATTAAGCTATAGCTTTTTTTTTAAAAGTATATACTAATATTTAAAATAAACTTTTATTTTATCTTTAGCTTTATTATTAATAAAAATAAGTAAAAAATCTATTTTAGCAAATTACTTAGTACTATTTATTTACTTAAAGGCTAAAGTGCTTTATTAGCTTTTTTAAGTTAAATTAATTATAATAGCTACTATTAAAATAATTTGTTTTTTTAAAGCATTGTTTATTTCTTTTAACTTTTATGCTTTATTTTTCTAAGCACTAGCAATATTAAGGTTTGTAGTTTTTTTTACGTTTGCTAAACTAGTTTTATTTTAAGCTGCAGTTTTTAATTTAATAGCCTATGCTTGCAAGATTTAAACATTTTAATTAATTATTTTTAATATATAATATTTTTTTTTAATAATTTTAAAATATATAGTACTTATTAATAATTAATGCTTAAATTTTTAAAACATAGCTATAAAGTACTTTGTTACTAATTAACTAAACTTTTTTTTAATTAGCAAACTATTAAACAAATTAAAAACGTTTTATTTATTTAGTATAATAGCTTAAAAAAAAACAGCTAAAGCTTTTTTAGCATTTAAAAAGTATGCTATATTAATTTTTACTTAAATTTAAAAATTAGCTTTAATTTTAAGCATTATTAATTAGTATTAGTTTTATTTTTAAATTTTATTTTTAGCTACGTTAAATAAAAAAAATTTTAAAGTAGTAAGTAATAAATTAATATTAAGTTTTTTTTTTTTAGCCTTGTTATTTTAACTTTTTATAAAAAAAAGTTTTAAGTTTTATAATAACTAGCTAAATTTTGCAAACTACTGCTATATTACACTATTATATTTTAGTTCTTTTTTTTTTAGTTAAAAGTAGTATATAGTACTTAAGTTAAATTAAACCTAATAGCAAGCTTTAGCTGCTATATAGTTAGTATTTAAAAAGCAAACTTTTTTTAACATATTATTAATAAAAGTTTTTTATTTAATAGGTTATAAAAAACTAAATATTTAATAAATTAAGTTTAATTAAATTTATTTAGTTTAACGTATTAAATAAATAAAATATCGTATTTTTTAAAAAGATATTTAAAGTTTTTCTAAATAGTAATAAAGCAACGTTTAAATTATAATAGTTAATAAATATAGCTACTAATATAAAAACTAATATACCTTTATATTTAAAATTTAATCTAAACGTAAAAAAAAAAAAACTAAAATATATAGCTTAGTATTATTTATACCTATTTATATTTCTTTTATTTTAGGTATTTACTATAGCTTTTGCTATAGGAATACTTTTATTTGCAACCTTAATCTAGTAGCTCATTTTGTTACCTAAAGCCCTAATAGGAAGGTGGTAATAAGTAGTTGTAGTAGGTCCCTTTTATTCCCAATTCAAGACCCTTACTTACATAGCTCTGCAACCCCTATACCCCTTTACCGTTACAGCTACTATTATTTAAAATTATTTAGTATATAAAAGCTATTTAAAAAGCTATAAAAGCTATTTAAAATAAAAAAGCAAAAGCAAATGTATTATATACGCTTAATACTTAAAATAGCTTTAATTTACTTTTTATTTTTACTTTTCTTTTATAAAGTAAAGTTTTTATTTAGTAAAAAAAGTAAAAATAAAATAGCTTTTTTAAAGTTTAAGTAATTAAAAGCAAAAACATTATTATTAACATAATAAATAAACTAACAAAGTTTTATTATATTTAAGTAAAACTATATTAACGTATAAATAAATTTTTAGCAAATATAAACTAAATTAATTATAAAGCAAGTATAAATTAAAATATACTTTTAGTAAAAGTAAAAAACTTATAACCTTTTATTATTTTAGCAATTATTTATTGCTTTTATAAAAGATTAAAAAAAAAAAATAATAATTATTATATTATAATACTTTTTAATAGTATAATTTAAATATATAATAATATTAAAAATGTACTTAAATATAAAAAAAAAAGCAAATTTTTAATTATTATTAAAGCTATAAAATAAAAGTATTATTTTTATTTTTAGTTTACTTTTTAAAAAATTTAACGCTTTAAAAATTAATAATTTTTTAAGCATAAAAGTATTTAAGTTTATTTATTTTAACTTTAAAA
>MU401856.1:0-21533 GCA_022579005.1 Poronia punctata
TTATTTTTATAAGCTTTTTTAAAGTTTAGCTTTTTATTAGCAGCTTTTAAAATAAATATATATAACTAGTATAAATAAGCATTTAAATTGCTTAAGAAGCTATTTTAATACTTTAAAAAAAAATAAAAAACTAAGCTTTATATATAATATTATTAAAGTTATTAAGTAAAAGCTTTTTTTTATTAATATAAAACTATTAAATATTAATAAATATACTAGCAAATAAATAGTAAAGGTATAAACTATAAAAAAAGCAACTATAATAGTTAATAAATAATAAATAGTAACTAATTTTTAATAAATAGCAATATAGCGTTACTTTTTTTTTTTAACTAATATAACTAGCTTTTTTTAAAAAACAACTATATGCTAAAAAGCTAAGCTTGCTTTAAATAAACAAAATATATATTAACTTATAATAATAAAAGTATTATTTAATAAAGTAGCGTTTATACTTATATTTTTATTTTTATTTTTATTTTTATTTTTAGCTTTAGTAATAGTAGCTTAATAGTTTTGCTAAGCGTTTTTAATTTTAGTGTAAAAATAAGTAATATACTATATAATTTATTAAGCTATACTAACTAAAACAAAAAGTATTTAAAAAAAAATAAACATTTAAGCAACTAATAAGCAAAAAAGCAGCAAATATATAATATAATAACTTTAGTAGTCTTTTTTATAAAAAGCGTAATTAATATTGCTAAAGTAGTAAAAATAGCAAATATAAAAATTTAAATATATATTAAAAATATAATGCTAGCAAGGCTTTTTATTAAGTATTATTATAATTTTTAGCTTATTACTATTTAGTTAAGCAAGATTATAATTAAAATTAAAAATTTAATAGTTTAAAAATAACTAACTTATATTAGCATTAAAAATATATTAATATATAAACTTAAAATAAAAAAGCTTTAAAAGCAGCATAATAACA
Source organism: Poronia punctata (assembly GCA_022579005.1). Taxonomy (NCBI): domain Eukaryota; kingdom Fungi; phylum Ascomycota; class Sordariomycetes; order Xylariales; family Xylariaceae; genus Poronia; species Poronia punctata. The sequence continues at coordinate 938 of MU401856.1, forward strand.
ATTGCTTAATAAAAAGCTTAATAAAATAATAATGCTAAAAAAAAAGTAAATATTAAAATAAGGTTATAAATAAAAAAAAATATATAAAGCTAAGTATAAGCTAATAAGTTAATAAAAAAATAGCTTATAAAAGCTAATAAATTAATGTAATTAAAAAAATTAAAAATAAGCGTAATTAGTAAATATACTTATAAATACTAAAATTGCTAAAAACTAGCAACTTAAAAAGAAAAGGTAGTATAATAAAGCACTTAGCTAAAAAACCTATTTGCTAAGCTATTTGCATATAAATTACTTATTAGCTAAAGCTACGCTAACTAATAGCTAAAGATTTGCTAGTTATACTTTTTTTAATCTTATTAGCTAGTTTAGTTACTTACTTAGCTAACTAAATAAAAGTTATTTAATATACCTAGTTTTTAAAATCGCTAGCAACATTACCTTATAACTATTTTATTGCTAAAACTTTTATATATATCTTATAAGCCGTCTTTTTATAAACTTATTAGCCTATATTTTAGCCTATATGTTTTTTTTTAATTTTATAACCTTATTTTTAATATTTGCCTTTTTTAGCATTATTATTTTATTAAGCTTTTTACTAAGCAACTATTATTATATTGCTTTTAAAGCTTTTTTATTTTAAGGTTATATATTAGCATACTTTTAATGCTAAACTAAATTAGTTATTTTTAAACTATAAAATTTTTAATTTTAACTATAATTTTGCTTAGCTAAATAGTAATAAGCTAAAGGTTATAATAATACTTAGTAAAAAGCTTTACTTGTACTATATTTTTAGTATATACTTAAATTTTTATATTTGCTATTTTTGCTGCTTTAACAACATTAATTATAATTTTTATAAGCATAACTATTATAGCTATTGCGCTATATATTTGCTATTTCTTTGCTTATTAGTTTTGCTAAATATTAATTTATTTTTTAAATATCCTTTGCTTTGCTTAGTATAGCTTAAAATATTATATAGTATGCTTTTTATCTTTATAATAAAACCTTTATAGTTTAGCAAACTTATTAAGCTATTATTACTAAAGCTAAAAAAAAAACCGCTACTTTTTTAAAAAAACACTTTTATAGCTATAAGTTAGTATATATTTTGCTTGTTTAAAGTAAGCTTAGCTTTTTAGCGTATAGTTGCCTTTAAAAAAAGGCTAGTTATATTAATATAAAAAAAACGCTATACTGCTATTTACTAAAAATTAGTTTTTATTTATTGCTTATTAACTATTACTATTACTTTTTTTATAGTTTATATTTACGCTGCTTAACTGCTAATATAGTTATTAATACTTAGCAGTTTTATATTAGTAAAAAAAAGCTTTTACTTAATAACTTTAATAATATTTTATATAAACCTTAATATGCTATCTTTTTTTAAAGTACTAAAATAGCTTTTTAAGCAACTTAAATGCTTACTTATACTAATTATGCATGCTTATTTTAAAAGCTGCTAATAAAAAGCTAAACTTTTAAAAAGCTTATAAAAAAAGTATTAAAATATTTTTTAAAATTAGCAAAGCTTATTAAAAGATTTTTGCTTATAATATAGTTTTTATTACTGCTACTAGCTTTATTTATAATACTTATTAAACTGCGCTGCTAATTTTTAGCTATAGCTATTTTAATAAGATAGTATATTATTTACTTTTTTAGCTATTTTTTATCTTTTTCTTGCTAACTTTTAATATAATAATAATACTTTTTATATTAATAGTTTAAATATATTTTAGTTATAATAAGCTTATTAAAGTATAAGTTTTTAATTTTTATAATATTATAGCTTAGCTTAGCTTACTTAGCAATAGCTTATTATTTCTTTATTAACTAAGTTATTTACTTTATAACCTTAGTGCTTATATACTAATATAATTATTTTACTTATTATTTTATTTAGTATAAACGTTTTTAACTTTTTTTTTATATTAGTTTAGTAAGCAGCTTATATTTACTAAGTATTTAGCTAGCTTTTAAATATTATATTTTACCAGCTAGCCTTTAAATATTATATTTTACTAGCTAGCCTTTTTATTTTACTAAGTATTTTTATTTACTTTAATTATTTTAATATTAAATAATGTTTTTTGTTGCTTATTTCTTTTATTTATTTTTTAACTTAAGTAATGCTATTTAATTACTATTTTCTAGTTACTTTATTTATAGTTTAAGTAATAATATAAAAAATATATTATAAACTTAAAAATAAATTTTAAGTAATTTAATTTAGTATATTTAAGTTTTTACTTTTTTAAAAACTTTAACTTAAATATATATAAAAGCTAGCTTTTTATTATACTTATACTTAAAGTATATTGTTAATAATTTTATTATATTACTTGCTTAAAGGTTTTTTAGCATATAACGCTTATTATAATGCTTTTATATTAACTTAATTATTTGCTTTTAATACTTATAAACTATACAGTATATAGCTTTTATTTACTATAGCTTTTTTTTTACTTTTTAAATATTAAATTAAAGCTGCTTTAGTATATATTTAATATTTTTTAAATAGTATTTATATAACGCTTTAAATAGTAAGTAGCTTATAGTAGCATATTAGCTATTATTATATATAAACTTAGCATTTGCTAATACTTTTACTTAGCTATTTAGCTTATTATTATAAAAAATATAAACATACCTTTTTAAAATTTAATATATTTATTTTATTTAGCTATTAGTTTAAAAGTACTATATAGTAAATAGCTGCTAACGTACTTTTTATACTTTATAAAACTTTTTTTAAAATTTGCTTATAATAAGTTTATTTTTATTACTTATAGTTTTTTTAAAAAACTTATATTAGCAATTTATTTTATAATATATAATTATTATAAGCTTAGTAGCGTTAAGCATTTTTTATATAAAAATAAATAATACTATTTTTATAAACTAGTTTATAATAATTAAAATTATATTATAAACGTTACTATTTACTTATATATATAAAAGTAATTTTATAATAAAACTTAAGCTAATTTTTTAAAAAAGCTATTTTAATAAAAGTAATAATTAAAGCTTTTTATAAAGTTTATGCTTTAGCTTTTAAGCTTTTTTATATTATATATAGCTAGCAATATATTTTTAAACGTTTTGCTTTAAGCTTTTTTAATAAAACTTATATTATAATAACTTAGCTATTTTTCTTTTTTTATATACTTAGCTTTTAAATTAATATAATCCTAATATATTAATTACTTTACTAAAGCTTTTTAAGCTAAAATTACTAGCTACTTTTTAAAATATAATATATTTTTATTATTAATATAATATTTTTATATATTTTAGCTTTATAGCATATAATTTTTATAAGCTTTATAAAAGTAAAGTTTTTAGCTTATAATTTATAAACAATTTTATAAAACTATATTAAAGCTGCTAGTTTAAAAGCTGTTTTGCTTTAAGCTAATTTTTTAGCTTTAGTATATAAAATATATTAATTATAAATAATAGCTTTAGTTTTTTTTTAAAAAGCAGTTTTTATATTTTTAATAGTAGCTTTTGCTAAATAAGTTACTATTACTATTTATATAGTATATAATATATAAGTTAAGCATATATATTAGTACTTTTTACTTTTTTACTTTTAAAAATTATTTATAATTATATCGTAAAAGTTTAATGCTTTATAAGCTTTTAAGTTTATAATTTATATTTTTATTATTAAATAAGCTAATATATATAAGTTTAATAAAGTTTTTTAGGCTGCTTTAGTAGTATAAGCTAATACTTTTTTTTTTAAATAAAATCTTTGCTAATAACTACTATACTTACTATAGCAGCTTGCTAACTAGTTAAAGCTTTTTTTTTAGTATTAATATTATATTTTTATACTAAATTTTTTTAGCTATATACTTTAGCTTTTTTAATAGTTTATTTACTAGGTTTAATATATTTAATTAGTATTTTATATTAAAATTAAACTATGCTAGCTTATATACTTAATAAGCAAGCTTTTTTAAAAGGTTTTATACTAATAAGTTAACTATGCTTTTTAAATTTATATAATTTATTTATATTATCAAAGCTTTTTTTTAAAAAAAAAATATTGCTATTAGTGCTTATAGCTTTTTATAATTACTAAAAGCTTTTATTAGCTTATTGCTTATTTAGCTTTTATATTTATAAGCTTTTATAATTAATAAGTAACTAGTTTTTATATTTTTTTATAAAGTTATAATAATATTTTTAATATTACTTTTATTAATATATTTATTTTTACTTTAATATTTAAATAGCTATTTTAGTAGTAAAAAGTAGTTATTAATATAAAAGCTTTTTTTATGTTTTTAAACGCTTAATTTATTTTTAAAGTTTACTTAAAAATATAGCTTAATAAAGTATAACTTTTTAAAATTATTATAATTAGCGCTATAACGTTTATATATTTAGCTATAAACTTTTTATAAAAGTTTGCAAACTTTAAAAATATTTATATATTATATATTAAAGTTAGTACTTTTTATTTTTAAATAATAGCAATTCTTTTTTAAAAAAAAAAAATTTTTAGTTATAATAATAAACTTTAAAAACTTTATTTTAGTTTTAAAAAACTTATATTTTAATAGCTTTATAAATAGTTAATATCTTACTAATTGCTTATAAACTAATTAAAAGTGCTTTTTTTAAAACAAAAAAAACTTATAATATTGTTTAAATAAACTATATAAATATAATTTAATAGCTTAGCTAATACTTTATATATATAAGCTTAAAAAGTTATAAAAGCATTAGTTAATTTAAAAAATATAATTATATACTTAAAATCCTTATATTTTATTTAAAAAGTAGTTTTTTATTTATTACTATATTTAATTTAAATATAATAGTAAGTATTTTTAAAGTTTAGCTTTAAAAAAACTTTTATTAACTTTAGCTTATTTATTATTTTTAATAAAAAAAGTTAAAAATACTTATTTTTTATAGTTACTTTATTTAAGCATTTATAATTAATATAAAGCTTTATAGTTTTTGTTTTTTTAAATATAAATAAAATAAAAGCTTTTATATTTATTTTTAAGTATTATATATAGCTTATATAAAAGTTTTTTTAAAAATACTTTTTAAATACTTGCTACTAGGCCTTTATAATAAAATAAATTAAATTAAATAATACTTATACTTTTTTTATTAAGTTTATTATATATTATATTTTTTTAGTACTAATAACCTTTTTCTTAATAGCTTAAAGTATATATGCTAAAACGCTTTAAAATATTTAAATAAATTAATTTTATTTTTAGTGCTAAGCTTATTATTAATTTTAAAAATAGCAACTTTTTTTTTAAAATTAATACTTATACTTATTAAGTTAACAATATATACTAGTTAACTGCTAACTATATTTTTAGCAAACTTTTTAAAATTTATTTTTTAATATTTACTATAAAACTGTTAAGTAAAGGCTATATTTAATAATATTTTTAACTAACTTATTTTTAGCTATAATATTAAAAGCTTTAATACTTTTTACTTTTTATATATTATATAAAATATTTATTTAAAAGCTTTTTTAACTTTTTAAATATTAACTATTTAAAAACTAGCTATATAAGCTACTTAGTACTTTATTAGCTTTTTATTTAATTTTATTAATAAAAATAATAAAATGTTTACTTTTTATAAGTGCTTTTTTAAAGGTTTTTATATATAATATTAACTTATACTTTTATATTTATATTTATAATAACTTTTTTTAGCTTTTACTTATTATTTAAAAAACTATAATTATTATATAAAATAGCTTTATAATACTAAATGCTTTATAAAACTTTACTAAAGTAAATTAAATATATTAACTTATTTTAGCTTAGTTTTTAACTTTTTATTTTTAAAGTTTAATTAAGCTGCTTAAATATTTTATACTTTATTTTTAAGCTATTTAAAAAGTTTTTATTTAACTTTGCTTAACTAGTAATTTAATGCTAGCTGCTTATTTTTTAAGCAATACTTAGCTATATAGCTTTTTTTATTATAATAGTAGTACTTTATAAAGCTATTATTAATATATGCTAATTTACTTTAGTTTTAATTTATTTATTACTTTAAAAAGTTATTAGTTTTTTTTTAAATTGCTTAAGCCTTTTTAAGTTATTTATTAATTTTTTTAATTTTAGTAAGCGTTTAATATATTTTTACTTTTATAGTAATTTATACTTTTTATTAGTATAATACTAAGTACTTTATTATTTTTTAGCTTTATAATATATTATTACTATATTATTAAATAATATATACTACTTTATTAAAACTTTTTTAGTTTTTTTTAAAGTTTATATTAATAGTTAAAAGCTAGTTAGCTATTATTTTTTAGCAATATAGCGCTTTTAAGCTTTTATACTAGTACTTGCTAATAAAAAAAAAATTTAAGTTTTTATTTTTTTATTGCTAAAGCTTATATAACTACTTTTAAAAAGTTTATTTAAATAGCTTTAAGTTAACATTTTTTTATTAAATAAACTTTTAAAAGTTATTAAAAGTAGCTTTTTTTAAAGTTATTATAATTTAATATATTTTAATAAAATTGCTAATTTATTTAAATATTAAACTTAGCTTATATTAAAGCTTATATAATTTATATTAAATTTTTATAGCTAAGCTTTTATTAAAAAAAAATTTATAGCTATAATTTTATTTTTAATTTTTATAGCAGTAGTATTTTACTTTAGCTACTTATAATTATATATAAAAGCTTTAGCATTATTTTTATATTATAGCTTTTTTTTATTTAATAAGTAGCTAAAGCAACTATATATTTTAATTTATTATATTAATAATTTATTTTAAAAATTTATTTTTTTAGCTTTTTAAACTTTTATTAAAACTATTATAATAAAAGCTTTTATTAAATAAGCTGCTATATAATAATAGCTTAAAATAAAAAAAATAGCTTTTACTTTTTTAATTTTTTTAAAAGTTGCTAGCTATTAGCTAATTATTTATTTTAATAAGTAGCATATTTTATTTTAAGTTTTTTAGTTTACTATTAAGTTTTTTGCTTTTTTTATTATATTTATTATTATTTTTTTATTTTTAGCTATTTATAAATTTAGCTTAACTATTAGCTAGTTTTTTTAGTTTTTTTTGCTTATTTTTAATATTAAGTTTATTAAGCTTATTTATATTGTTGCTAGTTATTTGCTTAGTAGTTATAAACTATATTTAGTTTTTAGTTTAAATTTTTTTATTAAATATTATATTATAACTTAAAAAAATAAAAATAAAAAAATAAAAAAGTTTAAGTAATAAAATAATTATAAAATAATATTGCTAACAATTTTAAAAACTAAGTATATTAAATAACTTTTATTTAGTTAGCTAAATAAGTAACTAAACTAGCTAAAAAAAGTAAAAAAAGTATAACTAGCAAAGCTTTAGCTATTAGCTAGCATAGCTTTAGTTAATATATAGTTTATGCGCAAATAGCTTAGCAAGTAGGTTCTCTAGCTAGGTGCCCTATTATATAAAAGCACTATAAAAAATCTTAAAAAATCAAATAATAATAATTATTTATAAAATCTATTAAAACTAATAAGCATATTAAAGTAACTGAATTTAATAAAACTACTTAACAATTTAAAACTACTAAATCTTTTAAAAGATATTAAATACTTTTATTATAATTTAGTATTATTATTTAGTATAAACTTTAATAATTAAAAAATGCAAGTTAAAAAAAAATATTAGTATTTTTATACTTAGCTTTAAAAACTTAAAAAACTTTAACTAAGTTAATAAAAAGTTAAAACCTATTTATATTAATATATAAGCTTTTATTAATTAAGTTAACGCGGTTTTAAAAATTGCTAAAAGTAATAATTATACAAGTTAACTAGTATAATTATAGCTTACTTTATTAAAAAAAGCTATAGCTTATTAGTAAAATTTAGTTTTTATTATAAAAAGAAATGCTTTTAAAATAAAAGTATTATAATTATAATAAATTAACAAAGCTAACGTTTTATTATAGCTTTAAGTATTACTAGTAAATAGAGTAATTAGTTATAGTTTAAGCTTAAACATATTGTATATAATAAAAACGCTTTAAAAAGGTAATTTTTAAAAAAGGTTTAAATATACTAAAACAAGTTACTTATTAGTAAGTAATAATTTTAATTAAAAAAAGTAGTTATAGTAGCATAGTTAGCTATAAACCTTATTTTAAAGTAAAATATGCTAGTATATAACTAAAGAAAATCCTTTAGTAGATATTTTAAGCTTTTTGCTTATAAGAAAGCTGTACCTTTATTAGTAGCTAATTTAATAAAGCTTTAAATCTAAAAACAAAGCAAAGAAAGCAGCTTAACAATTATATGAAAAATTAATTAAATAATAAAAGCAATAATCAAGGCAAAAGCTGCTAGTATAATAAAAATAATAATAAGCACAACAAAATTTATAACTATAATAATAATTATAGTAATTATAAGAATAACTATAAAAAAATAAGTAAATAATTTAAAATTTAAATAAAAAAATAAAAATAAGCCTTAAAACATAAATTTAAAACTAAAAACAAAACAAACGTCTATTTTAAGCTAGTAAAGGAGAAGAAATCCAATTATAAATCTAACTTAAACAAAAACTTATTAAATTTATTAAATAGTAACTCCTTAGATTTAAAATTAAATTAAGCATTTATAGTTATTAACTAGAATACTAGCTATAAACATTATAGCTAAAGATATAATTAAAACATTATAAAGTTATATAATGCTTTTACCTTAAAGCTACTAAGGCAAACTTGCTTAAAATACAACTAGTTATTTAAATTATAAAAATAATTATTTAAGCATTTAAACTAATATTAAAACAATAAAAATACTAAATTTAAATTAAAAATATATAAGAAAATCTTATTTGATTAGGTTTACTAATATAAAGTTCTTAAAACTTAATATTTAAGTTATAATACCTTTATAAACTTTAAAAAGAAATTAGTTAATTATAATACTTCTATTTATATATCCTAGTTTGCCTAAAATTTAAAGGTTTTAAAAGAACTATTTATTTTAATATTAAAACAAGTTATAATATATTACTTATAAAGTATTAAATATAACTAAGCATATTATTAAAAAATGCTTAAGCAAAGTTTAAAGTATTAAAAGCAAACAAGTTAAGTATATTAAATAAACTATATTAAAAATATATATAGTTAAAATAAGCCATTTTAAAAGGAAAACAAATTAAGTTTATTATATTTAAATATTATTAAAAACAAATTTTAGCATTACTTATAAAGCTAAAATAGACTTTAAAACTAAAAGCATTACTTTTAATACTATAAAAAGATTTTAAAGTTTTTTTATAATATAACTATAATTATACTTATATGTTTATAAAATAACTTTACTTAAAACATTTGTTTTAAAATAAAAGAAAAACCTTATTAACGCTAATACAATATAAGTTACTACTTTAAAATTAAAACTTTACTTTTAAGCTAACTTATAAAAATATAGTTTATTTATTTATTAAATTGAGTACTTTTAATACTATTGTTATAGCTAACTTATTTTTTAAACTAAAAAAGTTAAAAGAATTATATAACTAAAAACTATTAATAAATAAACAAGAACTAAAATATAAAAAGCTACTTAAAGAAATATTGAAAAGCTATAGTAAGAGCTATAATATTATTATAAGTACTAGCTTTTATAAAAATATTTAATAAAGTAAACATTATAAACTATGTTTATTAAAAATGTTTAATTAGCAGCAAAGTTTTAAATTAACTAGTATATTTTACTTTAACTATAAAAAAGTGTTTTACTTTAAGTAAAAAATATAAAATATAATAATATAATTAAAACTTGCTAAAATATTTAATACTAAAAAGTATTAAACTTAAAGTACTAAAGTTTTTTTAACTAAAAAAATTTAAAAACTGTTTAAAATTTAAAGAGTTGCTAGTTTTAATAAATAGTTTATATATGCTAGTTTAAACTTTATAGCTAGTAAAATTATTTAAATTTTAAAAACTGCTTAAAAATATAAACTAACTAAAAAGTTATTAATATTTTAAAAATAAAGAAATAAAAATACTTTTTATAAATAACTAGCAATAAATTAAATTAAATAGTTAACTTTTTTTTAATATTAAAAACTAAATTATTTTTAATAATGTTTTTAATAAGCTATATAGGCAAAGCTATATAAAATCGGTAATTAAACTTAGCTTTTTTACTTATTTAATATAAGGGTTTTAGCAATAAAGTAGTTATAAGGTAATATTGCTAGCAATTTTAAAAACTAAATATATTAAATAACTTTTATTTAGTTAGCTAAATAAGTAACTAAACTAGCTAAAAAGATTAAAAAAAGTATAATTAGCAAAGCTTTAATTATTAGTTAGCGTAGCTTTAGCTAATAAGTAGTTTATGCGTAAATAGCTTAGCAAATAAGTTTTTTAGCTAAGTACTTTATTATACTGCTTTTTTTTTTAAGTTGCTAATTTTTAATAATTTTAGCATTTATAAGTATATTTACTAATTAGGCCTATTTTTAATTTCTTTAATTAAATTAATTTATTAGCTTTTATAAGCTATCTTTTTATTAACTTATTAGCTTATATTTAGCTTTATATATTTTTTTTTACTTATAACCTTATTTTAATATTTACTTTTTTTTTAGCATTATTATTTTATTAAGCTTTTTGCTAAATAATTGCTATTATACTGCTTTTAAAGCTTTTTTATTTTAAGTTTATATACTAGCACACTTTTAATGCTAATATAAGTTAGTTATTTTTAAACTATTAAATTTTTAATTTTAATTATAATTTTGCTTAACTAAATAATAATAAGCTAAAAATTGCAATAATATTTAGTAAAAAGCTTTACTAGCACTACGTTTTTAATATATATTTAAATTTTTATATTTGCTATTTTTACTACTTTAATAATATTAATTACGCTTTTTATAAAAAAAACTACTAAAATTGTTATACTATATATTTGCTGCTTTTTTACTTATTAATTACTTAAATATTTTTTTTAAAATATTTTTTACTTTAGTTAGTATAGCTTAATAAATTATATAATATATTACCTATTTTTGCGCTAAAACTAAAAACGCTTAATAAAACTATTAAGCTACTATTATTAAAGCTAAAAATAAAAATAAAAATAAAAATAAAAACGTAAGTATAAACGCTACTTTATTAAATGATACTTTTATTATTATAAGTTAATATATATTTTACTTATTTAAAATAAGCTTAGCTTTTTAGTATATAATTATTTTTTAAAAAAAGCTAGTTATACTAATTAAAAAAAAAAAGCAACGCTATACTGCTATTTATTAAAAATTAGTTGCTATTTATTATTTATTAACTATTATAGTTGCTTTTTTTATAGTTTATACTTTTACTGCTTATTTACTAATATATTTGCTAATATTTAGCAATTTTATATTAGTAAAAAAAAGCTTTTACCTAATAACTTTAATAATATTATATATAAAGCCTAGTTTTTTATTTTTTTAAAACTATTAAAATAGCTTTTTAAGCAAATTAAATACTTATTTATACTAATTATATATATTTATTTTAAAAGCTGCTAATAAAAAGCTAAACTTTAAAAAAGCTTATAAAAATAAAAGCATTAAAATATTTTTTAATATTAATAAAGCTTATTAAAAGATTTTTGCTTATAATATAGTTTTTATTACTACTATTAGCTTTATTTATAATACTTATTAAACTATATTGCTTATTTTTAGCTATAGCTATTTTAATAGCATAGTATATTATTTACTTTTTTAGCTACTTTTTAGCTTTTATTTACTAACTTTTTATTTAATAATAATACTTTTTATATTAGTAGTTTAAAATATATTTTAAGTTATAATAAGTTTATTAAAATATAAGTTTTTATTTTTTATAATGCTATAGCTTAGTTTTAACTTACTTAATAATAGCTTGCTATTTTTTTATTAACTAAATTTATATTTTATAATTTAATATTTATTATACTAATTATAACTATTTTATTTATTATTTTACTTAATATAAACTTTTTTAACTTTTTTTTTATATTAGTTTAGTAAATAGCTTATATTTACTAAGTATTTAGCTAGCTTTTAAATATTATATTTTATTAGCTAGCTTTTTTATTTTACTAAGTATTTTTATTTACTTTAGTTTTTTTAATATTAAATAATATTTTTTACTACTTATTTTTTTTACTTATTTTTTAATTTAAATAGCGCTATTTTGCTAGCGTTTTTTAGCTAGTTTATTTATAGTTTAAATAATAATATAAAAAATATATTATAAACTTAAAAATAAATTTTTAATAACTAGATTTAATATATTTAAGTTTTTATTTTTTTAATAACTTTAACTTAAATATATATAAAAGCTAGTATTTTTTGCACTTAAACTTAAAATATGCTATTAATAGCTTTATTATATTACTTACTTAAAACTTTTTTAGTATATAACGTTTATTATAATACTTTTATATTAACTTTATTGCTTATTTTTAATACTTATAAACTATATAGCATATAGCTTTTATTTGCTATAGCTTTTTTTTATTTTTTAAATATTAAATTAAAGCTGTTTTTGTTGCAAATAAGTTACAAAGAAGCAAGGCTTTAAAAGGTGACTTAATCTTATTGCTAGAAATTTTAAAGTAAAGAGAAAAAAAAGAAAAAGCTTTTAAGATCTTGTTAAGTATGCAGACTTATATATATATAAAATAGTAGGGCTATAGCTACTTATAAGTGCAGGCCTTAGTATTTACTGTTTTAAAGAAATAATAGCTATAAGCTACTTAATTAGCTATACTGCTATTAACTAATTTATAACTACTTTTTTAAAAAAAAAAATAACTTGTTTTAAGGTATAGCTTAGCTTTAAATTAGTATTTTTTAAGTTTTTAATTAATTACTTTTTAGCTAAAAAATGATTGCTTTAAGTATTTACTTATTTACTATAATAGTTTAAGCTTTTATACTATTATACTATAGTATAGTTTTTTTATAATTAATTATGTAAATTTAAGCGTATAAAGTAGCTTTTATTATGCGTTTTTTTTATAAATTTTTTATATTTTGCTTTTTATAGTTGCTACTTTATTATTATTAATATATAGCGCGTTAAATTTATTTTAATTAGCAGCTTATAGCTACTTTTTAAGCTGTTTAAGTAGTTTAGCAGCTTTTAAATATGCTTTATAAAACTTTTTTAATAGCTTTGCGCTATTTTTAAAGTTTTTTACTATATACTATTTATTATTTATATTTTATTTTTTTTAGTATACTTTATATTATAGCTTATTATAGTATAGTTTTAATATATATATTTTTTTAACTATAAATTTTTTTTGCTTGCTAGTTTTACTTATAAGCTTTTAAAATTTTTAAATTTTTGTTTTAATAAAAAATTATTAAAATACTTTTATAAACAATTAGCATAAAACTTATTAGTTATTTTTTATAACAAAAGTATTTTAAAAGTATAAGTATTTTTATTATAAGTTAGTATTTAAAACTTTTGCTAAGTTATAAAGTAGTTTAACTTATTAAATAATTAATTAGTAAGCTAGGATTAGCGTTTTTTTAAAATAAATATAAAGTTTTTTATATTAAAGTTAAAATTTTTTTAACTTTTATTTGCTTGCTTTATTATATATTTTTATATTTATTAAAAGTTTGCTTTTATAATATTAATATAATTTTAGATTTTTTAAGTACGTTTTTATATACTTTTATATAATTACTATTTTTTAAAGTATAAAGTATTTAGTTTTTTTTTAGTAGTTTTATTTTTTTAATTAAAATAAAAAAGTATAAAAAAGCTTATTTTTACTTTATAAAGCAAAAGCTTAGTTAATTTATATAGTATAGCAGCTTATATATAGTTTATAGCTAGTATATGTTTTAATTAATTATTTTAGTAATAGTTTATATATAGTTATAATTATTAGTTTAAGTATTTGTTTATTATTTTTGCTTGTTTTACTATTTTGTAGTAACTTATAAAAGCTAAAGTTTAGGTAATTTTTAGTATTTTTACTAGTTTGTTTATAAAAGCTAAAATAAATTAAGGTTTTTTATTAAACGTAATTATAATTAAAAGTTTAAAAACTTTAAAAGGTTTTTTATAATATATTTAAGCTACTTATTAAGTAGTAACTTTAATAGTATATAAAATAGTTTATATTTTTTTACTTAATTTATTTACTATTATTATTGCGTTATTATAATTATATTTATTTTTTAACATTTATTTAAAATTAATTACTAAGTAACGCTATATGCAGTTTAGTATTAGTAGTAGTATTAACTTGCTTAGTATTTTATTTTTTAAAACTTTTACTAGTTAGTATTATAAATAGTTAGCTATATACTTATTATAGTTTTTTTTTAATTTTAGCTACTAATAATGCTTAGCTACTAAGTAGCAAGTTTTTTTTTTTTTAAAGTATGCTATAAACATTTATTTATATGCTTTTATAATTAACTTTATATATAAGTATAGTAGGTTTAAAACTACTAATTATTTTTTATATATTGTTAACTTATTTTGCAATATTTATAGGTTTTTTGTTTTTTTTACTATTATTTACGCTTTTTGCTAATATATTTACATTTTTAAATTATTTTTATTTTTATTTAATATTTTATTAATTAACTAAAGACTTATAAAGTTTTTTATTACTTTTTAAAGTTTAAATACTAATATTTTAATAAGCAGGTTTTATATTTATAAACTAGCAAACTTAAACATTATAAGCTTAAAAAAAGTTATATAGCATTACTATTTTTTTTTTTTTTTTTATAAAACTATATTTTTTTATTTTTATAATAAGGCATTTGCAGTAACGTTTTTTTTGCTAAGCTTATAAGTAATTATAAAATTATACTTTATAAGTAGCATAAACTATTTTGCTTATTATAAATTAAAACGTTGCTTAGTGCTAAAATATTTTAAAGCTTTATAGTTTATAATTATTATAAATAGCTTTTTTTATTAATATTTAATTAATTTTGTTTTTTATTTTTTTAATATTAGTACTATTACTAGTATTTTTTTATTATAAATGTTATAATTAAGCTTTGCGCTTTTTATAGTTTTAAAAAAAAAAGCTATAAAGTGCTAAGTTTTATTATTAAGTTATAATTAAAATAGCATGCTAGCTACTACTTTATTTAAAGTATTTATTTTTACTTTTATTAGTAAGTTATAATTATAGTGCTATAAAAGCAGTGCTAACGTTAAGGTTTTTTTTAAGCTTTAAAATATTTTTTTATATTTTTTGCTTTAAAAAATATTATATTATAATATATTAAAGCTATTAGTAGTTTTGCTTTTTTACTATAGTTTTAAATAAATTTTTTATAAAAGTTATAAAATTTTAAAAAAAATTAAACTTTTTTTATTATTATAAAAGTAGCTTACTTATAAACTACTTTAATTTTTATAAGGTTTATGCTAACTTTTTTTAAACTTATAATATATTTAAAAAATTTTGTTTAAGTAATATAAAATTTTAATTTTTTTAAGTTTGCTTAGAGTTTTGTTTTTTTTAATTGCTATAATACTTTTTTTATATATTTTTTATATTTTTTAATAGTGTTAAAATATATTAATATATTATTAATATATACATAGTAAAAGTAGTTTAAGTAGTTAAATAATATATTATTAATATATTTTTAAAACGTTAAAAGTTTATTTATAAAGCTAAAAAGTAGTACTTTATACTTATAAGCTTTATATTTAGTATAAAAAGTTATAAAGTTTTTAGTTTTTATAGCTATATAAATATAATAAAATGCTTATTATATATTAATTTTTATAAAGATTTTTATATAAAAGATTTTTAAAAAAGTCTTTTTTATTAGTAGTAGCAAGTAATAATTTTTTTTTATTAAATTATTTAATTTTTTATAGTTTATATAAAAACATAACCTTTAATAAAGCTTTTAAATAAATAAAATAAGCAAGGCTTATAAAGCATTATTTAGCTTTATAAATCTTTTTTAAAGTTAATTTATAAAGTATTTTTATACTACTTTTAATTTATTTAGTAATATTTTATATAATAAACTATATTTTAAATTATTAGCTAATTTTTTATTTATAAATTTTATTAAGTAGTTTACTTTTAAATAGCGTAAAAAAAGTTTATTTAAGTTAACTTTATTAAAAGTATATAATAAAAAGTAGTATTTTAGCAAAATTACTTTAAAAGCTTATTTTTTTAGCTTTTTGCTTTTTTTATTAAAAAATTTTTTAGTTTTTTTTTTATTAATAATAAAATTAATTTTTTTTATACTAATAATTTTAACTTTGCTTTTAACTTAACTAATATATACTATTTTTTAAAAAGAAAATACTATTAAAAAGTATATTTTAGTTTATAGTTGTTTTTTATACTAAGTAATGCTATTTTTTTATATACAATATAGTTTTTAGGCATTTAATAACTAGTTATTTAAAATATTTTATTTTTTAATTTAGTTTTTTTTTAATTTTTTTACTAGCTATAGTTAATTATTAAGTTTATTTAAATTAATTGCTATTAATTTTTTTATTTTTTAAATATTTGTTTTAGTTAAGTTTTAGCTTTAATATATTATAAGTTTTAAAGTTAGTTTAACTGTTTACTAAAAAAAGTTATTATTTAAATAATAACTTGTACTAAATAGTAAGTTTTTAAAAAATATAAGCTTATACTGCTAATAATTTAGTAATATTTTATATTATTTAAATTATAATTTTTTTAGTATTATAGCGTATTATATTTTTAATATAATAAGCAAGACGGCCTTAAAAGTTTATTTTTTTATATATATTATAATTAGTATAATTTTGTATATTTTTTAACTAATTTTGCTATTAAATTTTATTATAGTGCAATAGTTAAAGTTTGTTAAAATAGTAGGTTTTAAAGCTATTTTTATTTATTTAGCTAATTTTATATTTACTACTACGTATACATTAGCTTTTATATTATTAAAAACGTTATTAGTTTATAAAAAAGTTTTATTATTAAGTAAAATATAACTAAATATAAAAAGCTTTTTTTTTATATATTTATTTATAATATTTAGTTCTTTATAGTTAATAATTATTAGTAATACTTTTTTTAAATAAGAGTTTTTTTAACTTAAAGTTATTTTTTTAATAGTAGCTTATTTTTTATTTTTAGCTATAAGTTTTTAACTTTATATTTATATGCTATTATAATAGCTTAGATTTATATTTAGTAGTTAAAGTTATTTTTTTTTTATAAGCAATTATAAAACGTATGTTTTTAACCTTTATAGTTAAAGTATTAACTTTTAATAATAAAAGTTTTTATTTTTTTAGCAAATAACTTAAATTGCTATTTAATTAAGTATTTATTATTACTAGTTTAATTTTTATAGCGTTAGCTAAAAGAGGTGCTATTATTTATTAACTAGATTGTTTTTATATTATTTGCTTAAGTAAGCTATACTAGTTTATTTATATTATTATTAGTATAGCTATTATTTACATTAAAAAGTTTTTAATTTAGCTTATGCTTATTTTTTTATTAAAACGTATATATTATTTAGGTATAGTGTTAAATAAAAAAATTAAAGTTTATATTAGCATTTAAGTATTATAAAGTAGTTTTTTTGCATAGTTAAGTAGTAAGTTTATTATAAAACTTTTTTTTTTACTTAGTATAAAAGATTTAGCATTTATTAGCAAAGCGTATAAAACTATTTTTAAAAGTTTAATAATTAATAAAACTTTTTATTTTTAACTTTTAATACTTTGCTTTAATATTTTACTTTTAATTAACGTTTTTATACTTGCTTTTTAAGTAGTTAAATAGTTTAGTAAAAGTATTTATTACGTTTAAGTAATTATTTTATAAGTAAAGTTGCAAGTTTTTAGTAACTATTTTTTTTAAGTATACTTTAATGTTTGCTAGTTAAGCTTGCTTGTTTATAAACTAGTTTTTATTAGCTTTAAAGCAGTTTTTTATATGTTTTAACTATATTTTAAAAGTTACTTTATTTTTGTTTTTATTATTATAAAACATAAAAACTTTAATTTTAGCTAACTTATAAAGTATAGTTAAAGTTAAAAACGCGTTATTTTTAAATATTAAATAGCTATAAGCTAAAAGGTTTACTATTTATTAGTTTATATTAGCTATTTAAAACTTAAAGCGTTTAATTTTACTATAAGCGTTAAGTAGTTTTTATATTATATGCTTAATTATTTTATTTATATTAAGTTTAAGTTTTAGTAGCAAAGCTTTTTTATTACGTTTTTAAGTATAGCTATTTACTTACTACTAAAAGCGTTATACTTTTTTTTTTAATGCTATAGTTTTATAAATACTTAGTTTGCTTAGGTAATAAGTTTAGTAAATTAAGTTTAATATAATATTTTTGCTTATAAAAAAACGTATATAAAGCTTATTTGCTTATATTTAATAAGCAAGCAGCATTAAGGTACATATTTTAAACTTTTAAAACGTAATATTAAAATAAGTGTTTACTAGGTTTTTAAACGCTTTAGTATTTATTGTGCTATTAAAATTAAGTATTGCTTTTTTTTTATTTTTTATTAATAAAATAAACGGAAATTTTAGTTTGTTAGATTTTTTAATATATAATTTAGTAAAAGCTTAAACTAAATTATAAATTTTTTAATAATGCTATATAATTATAACTTTATAGTAAGTATTTTTAAAAGTGTTTAATATAATTTGTTAATTAAAAACACGGGCTTAATTAATTAAAGTATTAAGTATATTTTTAGTATTAAGTTTTTTATATTTTAAAGTTTTAGTATTTATATTTTAAAATAGCTATAAAATAAAAGTAAACTAATAGCGTAATTTAATTTATAAGATTTTATTTATTTTTAAAATAGTTTTAATAAAGTTATTATTTATATATAAAGTTTTAGCTAAAGCTTGTTACTTTATAGCTATACGTATTTTAGCGCGTCTTTTGTTTTTTTAAGCTATAATTTTAGTTAGTAGCTAGGATAATTATTGTCTTAGCAGCTTTACTAGTGCTGCTAATTAATTAATTAGTTTTAAATTAAATTTGCAAACTAGAGATTATATATATAATAATTCTAGGTTTTAAATTTAAATAATTTAATAACTTTAAAATTGTTGCAAATAAGTTATAAAGAGGCAAGGCTTTAAAAAGTAACTTGATTTTATTGCTAGAAATTTTAAAGTAAAAAGAAAAAAAAAGAAAAGCTTTTAAGATCTTGTTAAGTATGCAGACTTATATACGTATAAAATAGTAGGGCTGCAGCTACCTATAGGTGCAGGCCTTAGTATTTACTGTTTTAAAGAAGTAATAGCTATAAGCTACTTAATTAGCTATACTGCTATTAACTAATTTGTAACTGTTTTAATATATACTTAATATTTTTTAAGTAGTATTTATATAATACTTTAAATAGCAAATAGCTTATAATAGCATATTAGCTATTATTATATATAAACTTAGCATTTATTAATATTTTAACCTAGCTATTTAGCTTACTATAATAAAAAATATAAAAATACTTTTTTAAAGTTTAATATATTTATTTTATTTAGCTATTAGTTTAAAAGTGCTATATAGTAAATAGTTGCTAATATATTTTTTATATTTTATAAAACTTTTTTTAAAATTTACTTATAATAAGTTTATTTTTATTATTTATAATTTCTTTTAAAAACTTATATTAGTAATTTATTTTATAATATATAATTACTATAAGCTTAGTAGTATTAAGCATTTTTTATATAAAAATAAACAATATTATTTTTATAAACTAGTTTATAATAATTAAAATTATATTATAAATATTACTATTTACTTTTATATATAAAAATAGTTTTATAATAAAATTTAAGTTAATTTTTTAAAAAAGCTATTTTAATAAAAATAATAATTAAAGCTTTTTATAAAGCTTATATTTTAGCTTTTAAGCTTTTTTATATTGCGTATAGCTAGTAACGTATTTTTAAACATTTTGCTTTAAGCTTTTTTAATAAAACTTACGCTATAATAACTTAGTTATTTTTTTTTTTATATGCTTAGCTTTTAAGTTATTATAGTACTAATATATTAGTTATTTTATTGAAGCTTTTTAAGCTAAAATTACTAGCTATTTTTTAAAATATAATATATTTTTATTATTAATATAATATTTTTTATATATTTTAGCTTTATAGCGTATAATTTTTGCTAGCTTTATAAAAATAAGTTTTTTAGCTTATAATTTATAAACTATTTTATAAAATTATATTAAAATTACTAGTTTAAAAGCTATTTTGCTTTAAATTAATTTTTTAGCTTTAGTATATAAAATATATTAATTATAAATAATAGCTTTAGCTTTTTTTTAAAAAAAAGCAGTTTTTATATTTTTAGCAGTAGCTTTTGCTAAATAAATTATTATTACTATTTATATAGTATATAATATATAAGTTAAATATATATATTAGTACTTTTTACTTTTTTAGTTTTAAAAATTGTTTATAATTATATAGTAAAAGTCTAGCGCTTTATAAGCTTATAAGTTTATAATTTATACTTTTATTATTAAATAAGCTAATAA